>NW_022261475.1:20610-35716 GCF_009602425.1 Actinia tenebrosa | reverse complement strand
GCTGTATCAGAGTTCAAAGTTGAATTTATGTGATCTATGTACGTTGTAGTTTTATATGAAAAACGGCAATTTTTGGGGTCAGTTGTCCTTTAACTTTCCTTTACATTGTGGGTTCTCATTTGAGACCACACTCATTGATCTAGTCTATGTTTGCTATTTAGATATCTATCATTGTTAACCAGTATTCATTTTGAATACAAAAATCAAGTATTGTATTAATAAAGTCATTTTTTGAAAAGCCTAAAAACCTATTAATAATATTTGGATCGTGGTTTTTAATCACATGCGAACATGGAGGCGCTCATTGTGCGCCATAAATAAAACGAAGTTTTAGGAGAATCAAAAAACATCAAAAAAGGAAACAAAACTAAGCAAAGTCTGCTTCAGATTGCTGTGCCCTACAGCTCGTTCTCGAAGTGATTGTGAGTCGCGTGCTGGTTGATATTCATTCCATAGGAGCGGTATAAGAGGGTGCCAATGGGGGGTATACCCATTAAGTTTGCTGCTGCTAGTGATTGGAATGATTTGCCTAAAAGGATTTGAGAGAACTTAGCTCTTTTTCCATTTTTAAAAACAAGCTTATTAAGTATTTTTTAGATTTTGATAAGAAAGAGCACAAGTGTACTGTACGATAGATTTTTCATATATTCATCTAATTATTGAATTATTTAACTATTAATCTACGCTGAGGCACGGAAATACCGCGTTTTCGATATATGTGTATATATCTTTTATAGCCTAATGTTTTCTTTTTCGACTCCTGTATATAGAATGGATATATATATACAACTATTTCAAAAAACGTTGTCGGTCGGAGATCTGAAATCTGAGACCGAAAGGAATTGTGGGTTGTAAGCTGTAAATTGTTTGTGGTTTTAATAAGTAGTTTGCACAAAGTTAATATCTTGATATATCAACTTTGAGCGATGACCTGTGCTGGCAAACTATATGGGTAAGAGTATGTTGAATTTTTAACGAGAAAACACTCAGTCCCCCACAATTCTAATCGGTGCAAGATTTCTGATTTCAGATATCCAACCGACAACGTTTTTTGAAATAGGTGTATATATATGTATATGTTTTGTGGGCACGAAGTTTTCATGTCTGAAAATAATGAAATATCAGTTAGCTATCAACTACTAATTTTAGATTATTTGTCAGTTAACTACTCAGTGTTTTTTGTCCAATTGTCAGTTAACTACTAACGCCATTGGCACCCTCGTATTAATTCCAGAAGTAGTTAACGAGAGGGATATTTCTTTTATTGACGTTTGCGCATCGAAATATAAGTGATAATGGCATGCCATCAAATCTTATATAACTATCGTCTCACTTTTCATTCATAAGATATCTAAATAAATTCTACTCAAATTGTGTTAAGGTGGCTGACTACTTTGGTAAATGATAAACAGAAAATTGAAAATTGAACTTTTTAAACCTGAAATTTAATGCTGATTCCAAAAATGCAAAGAAAAATGGGGTGTCCCGAGCTTGTATTTTAATCACTCAGAAATGACATTTCTTGGAAGAAAAATAGCGAAAATCAAGCTCTGTACAAAAAAAATCATAAACAAAACTAAGGAAGAAAATGAGTAATTTTCTCCGAACACGTAACTTACACTATATTTATAGAATAATGATAAAAGTTGTTTTAATAAACTATTGTAGACAATGGAAAACCGGTTTTTTTTGTGTGTGTTCAGGTTCTACGATGTGCGAGTTATCGTAGAAATTGAGTCCCATGCAAAATTTGAGGGTTTTGCCCTCTTGAAGTTCAAAACGTGTATGGTTCTTCAATAAAATCGTGAAGATTATCAGCGGCTTTTGAGCGCGCGCACATCGTGGGCTCAAATTGAATGTTGAAAAGTAGCCAACCACCTTAAGGCCATTTCCAAACCTTTATCCGGTTTTTTCTCCCCAGTGAAAACGGAATTTTTTCTTTGCAGATTGGCCTTCCCTCCATAAATATCCGGTTAATTTACGCTACGTGTGAAGACAATTTATTTGAAAACCGAATTAAAAATTCCGTTTTGGGGCAAAAAATATCCGGATAGGAGTGCACGGGGCCCACCTCTAAGACAATATCTTAGCGGTACGATAAAACAAACCTAACAAATGGACAACGGACAAATGAAGATAACCTCCTCAAATATTGTTTCCTTTATTTCCTTTTCTAGCAAAACAAAAAGTTAAATAGAGCAAATTTATTGAGTTTCAATTTGATTCATAATTGTAAAGTTCCGAATCAATTATGCGTTTCCTGAAAAATACGATCTAATGCTAAACAACGCAACACATAAGGTAAAATATGTTGACAAATATATATCAAGTTTTAGAACCAAGAGCAATTTGGATCGAAAAGTACACACACGACATCCCGGCGTTTTTGTCAAGATTTGACTGACGGAACAACCTAATTCAGAGGTAAAGTGACACTATGAAATTGTACTGTCTTTCTTAAAGCAAGGAAGAGAAACATATATATTTATTATATAATTACCAATGAAATATCTATTTTTCTCTATTTCGAAGAATTGATATCTTCACACGTGAAAATAACATGTTATTTTCACGTGTGAAAATAACACCATTGCGATGGCTATTGAAAAATACACGGAAAGAATTGCCTGAAAAAGCCAAAACATACTTCGTTGATAATTCTATAATAAACAGAATATTACATGGGCGCGCGGAGATACGAAATTTATCTTCTCGTGTTGAAAATCTCTCACTCGTTCGCTGCGCTCACTTGTGAGAGATCTTTTCAACACTCGAAGATAAATTTCGTATCTCCGCGCGCCCATGTAATATCCTCTATATATTTAAGAAAATAAAACTAATAATTGATGTTGAAAAATAAATAAAATGATAGCAACAAAAGAAAACTTTACACCGCTGCTATTACTGCATAAGTATAGTCGTGATCGTTGGTAACAAGCTGGTAGTCTAGAGTATAGGAAGATTAAAGCCTTGTGCAAAGTATTTCCTTCATTTCACTGTATTGCTTTTTTTCTTTCTATTCAGAAAAAAGACAAATAGAAAATTTGTATGATGGCGTAAATTGAGTCCCACCACCAAGATGGTTCGCGAATTTTTTTTTTTTAAATTCAAACTTGTATTCCCTCATAAGAATAGTAAGACAATTGGTGCTGATTAACTGAACAAAAGAAAGTGTGCAAGGGATTCTGGTAATGGTAGTCAAAAGACGCCGTCAAGCAAATGTTCTATTATTGGTAAAAAGAATGTCTTTTAACATAGTGTAGTCTAGAGGATATAAGTAGATTAAAACCTTAGGCAAGGTATTCTCTTCTTTTAACTTCTTTTTTTTTTTTGTTTCTCTTTGGAAAGAAAACAGATTTGAACGGTAAAAACACTTGTACAGCACGCGAATAGTGTAGCCTAGAGTATATAAGTAGATTATAGCCTTAGGCAAAGTATTCTCTTCTTTTAACTTCTATCTTTTTTCGTTTCTATTTGGAAAGAAGACAGATTTGAACGGTAAAAACACTTGTACAGCACGCGACCACATCACATTCACGAAGTCAAAACGTTTGAAATTAATTATTACACGTTTTGTTGAGTTTCTAGCTGTAAGAGTAAAGTTTGTGTTCTTTTTCAGGCTTTAAGATCTTTCTAGGTCTTTGAAATCGAAAAAAAAAAAAGCGTTGATATTTTTCCAAAAAAAACTTGTTTATAGTTAGGTGGGCAACTCATTACCATACTATACTACTTTATTTGTCAAAAGAGTCTCAGTAGCTAGTCTAAATAATCTGTGGATGCTGGGTTAAAAACGCCAAAAATATTAACCCAGTTAACCAATGTTTAATGGGAAAAAATGCCCGATTTTTTAAAGGATTAATACCTAGTTAATACCTAGGTGTAATCCAAATGAATATGAAATGAAGATCAAAGAAAACCGATTTGATTAAAGATAAAATTAAACTACAATTGAAGCAAATTGAAAATGGAGTGTTGACTCTCAAGTGAAATAGAACAGATAGTCTTGCGAAATCCTTGGTAATGATTCTGAAACCGATTGCCAAGGTAAGAATAGATAGGTAACATTTTGAAGAATTATTTTTTCAAGAGCCGAGGTTTCTCGGTTCTTGTCCGATTAAGTTGAGTTAGCTATTGTAGTTATTTGTCCTTTTGTGTTAACAGCGCCAAACGGGGACTGTTGCAATACAGGCAATGTATGGCAAATTATGCTCCTTGTTGTTCGAGTTCAGTTCTCAATTCTTACTAAACTGATTGTTATGATTTTGATAAAAATTATAAACCAATATAGCAATATATTTTCTAGTATTTAGAAAAATTGATATCAACACCAGATTGTTAATATGATTCAACGATTAATATACAAAGATAATCCAAAAGTGATTGAGCAAGTGTAAACATATTAGTTTCCAAACGACCGACTTCCCCCCAATAATTCACTTTTATATATAAACTATATATATATCAATCTTCCCAATTACAGGTTAGCTGAGTGCTTCGTAACATAGAGAATGTCAACACGACAGGTACTATAGGTAAAATGAATCTTTTATACCATGATTCGTGGACATTTGAAGAAGTCTCGCGAAATAGCGTTGAAACTAGGGCGGACGTCGAGGTAAATCCTAACATAACGCTTCTATTGGATTTTCTCGCTAGAAATTTTGAAGAGCCGCGTTTTTATGTTTTCTGTTTTGCTGTATTTGTTTGTTTATTAATTTCAAGTATCTGAGTCAATATCCAGCACTAATTTGATCCTGGATAATGTAAATATTATGTGAAACAATATCGAGTGACATTTCTTCTAGACAGAATGGAAAAAGAATGAAACATAAGTGTTTTTTTAACTTTTAACATTGGAAAATGAAATTTCAACTCTTGAAGATTCGAGCATTGCAAAAGAACCACTGCCTCAAAAAATACATTCTAGTAGCAGCAATCTAAAATCAAGACACCTCAGCTGTTAACGATTCTTACCTTAGAATAAAGAAAGGTCCAAAGATGTTATGTAAAACTTTTCAATGACTTTCTCGATCCTTTTGGCTTTCAAGTTGCCAATCACAACAAATCTGAGCGATTTTGAACAGATTTTTTTGGAAATTTTAATTCGATGAATGGCGAGAGCTCTTCGTTGGCTTTATTAGTCTGTAACCACAACATTTTCATAGTGTTGGAATAATAAGGGCTTCTTCAGCATTGAAATTACTATCATTAATGTTTAAAACGAAAAACCGACGTTGTCCTTCAGCCAATGACAGTTATACAAAGCCCCAGGGAGTTAAATTATACATAAAGGATTCTGTCGGTAAAATCTTTAAATTCGGTCCGAAACCTTCTGTTTCTTTCTGGGTTTCTCAACTGAATTATCAAGACACGTGGTCATCAAATAAGATCAGTTGCGCTTAATACTATTATATTTCCGGCAAAAAGTACATTTAATTTCTTGATACATATTGTCAAATGAATGAGTTTTTCTGTCACGTAAAAACGTCCGAAAAGTCGATAAGAATATAATTATTTCATACGAAACTACTATACTAAATGAAAATGAATTTAATTTAAAATAGTATGATAAATTAAATTTATCTCAAAATATCCTTGATTTCAACCAGTTATAACATTCATCTACTTCCGAAGTTAAGAATATCTTATTTGGAACTTATTTTCCAAGCTTTAATTGGCCAAGTTGTCTTGAACTTAGAACAACTTATTGAAACCTTAATTAAATATTAATAATCGGTCTCATAAATGAGAAGATATATATATATACATATATGTACATACAAGAACAATTATTCAAATTTAGATGTCACTAATGCAGTCAAAAATATCATCATATATCATAAATTTGTCACGTTTTATTCTTTACAGCACTACTGACGCAAATAGATCCTGGTTTAGTTAATATTTTAGTCAAATAGACAATTTTTCAATTTGGTTATATATATTTGTAAGATCTTTATAAGAAGACTTCTAACATCGTACGGTTCGTTACCTAAGAGCCCATTCTCCTTGGGAACAAAACTTATGATTTCCTATACGCAAACTTTTTGTTACGTTTTTATGATTTAGTTAGATATTCGTGATCCATGGAAAGCCTCAAAACAGATAATATGTGCGCGTCGGAAAATAATTGCACCATTTATATTGGCTTACTTTGCTCTTTAGCTTTCAACACCCACCCACATTGATTTCCAGATTTTTCTGCATACATTGGCAAGTCAAATGATGAAGGCCAATTAGAGAGAGAGAGAGAGAGAGAGAGAGAGAGAGAGAGAGCTCTAAAATACACTCATTCTAAAAACACTAAATTTTCTGACTGATTTTACAAGTTTTTTAAAGCCTGTGATTAATCGTCCTAAATCGAGAATCGAGACAGCCATAACAAAATGGCGACAATACTGTATGATTTGGCAGACTAGTCTAATCAATATGGTGGCTTTTTTATTCTTATTTATGCATAAAGGAATTTTGAGTCATGTGGTTACAGCCCAGGGGTTGAAAAAATATCTTTGTTTTCTATGCAATTTAATAATAAGTATTTCCCTTTACTAATAGTTATTGTATAGTCCGTACTTTCTTCTACCTCCCATCTCTGCCACCACTTTGCCATCACGTCATTTGTTCTCAAGACGAATAGACATTTTTGACAAGAAAAAAACGAATATCGAAATAAATTGCTACTTCAACTACCTGTTTTTTTTTAATTTTTACGTTTATTTTGCAAAGCTTTCGACCTACACCGCGGATGATTGAATCTTCAGGGCAGTTGAAATAAGGAAAAGGCAAGAAAACGTGACCGGCAAACAAAGTAGAGCGAGCACAGTGTGTGCGTGCATAAAAACAAACGATCAAATGAATGATAATAAAAATAGCATCAAAAGGTGCAAAAGCTTATAATAACCGGAACTTTTTATTTGTTTTATGTGAAATCAGTATTAATTAAAAATTCAATGTCTTGTTCCCTAAATAGAATAAGAAAATTTGTTTTAATATTTTCAGGATTATCGCAGCATTCAAGCAAGATTTTATTTTTACTTTTAAAACTTTTATCAAAATTTTCTTTCCTCTTTTCCTAGTTTTTAAAATTTCTAGTTTTCTTGAACCGTTTATATTTCTGTATTTTTTAGAAACGTCTAGCTTCACTAACTTTTTAAACATCAAACATTAAATTATAATAGTGAAATATGCATTTATTACTCTTCAGCTATATAATCACACCTGTTATTACCTCAGTGCCTTCCATGTTTCAAATCAATATTCATATAGACTTCTTGAGCACGTTAGACGCCCTTCTCATCGAGAGCTACTATCATTGTCTTTCAACCATCTACCTTAGAACGCCATAGCTAACCAAGTCGTACGGGTGCTCATTTATATATTATATATCGTACATTAGGTTTTATTATATTTAGAAATATCCTCCATTAACTATTAAAAAAAAATTGTATTGTATTTAAATCAGACACGAAAATATACTCATATCGCTCCATATCGAGCTGCATACTTCAATAGGCCTCCTCGGCTCGGGCGTGATGTTTTCCCATTTCAGACCACGTATCATTCCTTTGAGAATAAGATTATTTGTTTGAGTTGTATCCATATTCATGTGTCTTCTCATGTGCAACCGTTAAACAAAGAAATGATACTCTAGGGAATGACACGTGGTTTGAAATGGGAAAACATTACGCCCGAGCCGAGGAGGTCTACTCTATAAATCGACCATAGTAAACTGTGATTGACGGGCAGACTGCGTGGACATGGACGTATTTTATCCTTTAAATCTTCGTCTGAAGAATTATGCTACCTCCTCAAAACATTATTAGTCATAGTGTAGCTTTTTTGCACAATTTTTTTTGTTTCTTGATAAGGCAAATAATCTATTCTTCTTTTTTAGTCAAATTGAATTCTTTTTTACCATCATGACAGAGAGTGACAACTGCAATATGATTATATCTATGATACGATATATTCCTATGTGTCTGGATTTATATATTTGTATAAAGTATGCTGCTCTAATGGAGTGACTTTTCGTGGTCTTATAAATAAAATACGATTGAATAATCTCTTCCGAGTAAAAAAAAAAAAATTTTTAAGTTCTTAATTTTGGACTTTATATAGGTTGGCAAATGGCTTTTAAAATGAGTAAACTAAACATGCTGTCTTAATTAACTGAAACTCAAATTAAGTACTGGTCATTAAAAGAATGCACTACCATTTACCTATAGCAAATGATAACCTGGCATTGAACTCATCTTATCAGTTGAGGTTGAGTTTAATAACAAAAAACATGTCTCATCAGTATATAAACATAAATCATAAAAGCTTTCAAGTCATTTAACATTTCACTTTCCACTTAAGATGGTCTTTTCGGGAAGATTCTTTTTATCTAGGGAATCTTTTCAGATAAGCATAGCAAAGTATTAATGAAGCCATTTTGAGGCCTCGTTGTCATTTGACAAGCACTTTTTCACAGCTGCAGAAAGAAAATATATCCACAAGTTCCCTAGTACGTCGTAGCTACTTCAAGAATAAAGACGTCTGCCATGAACTCTAAAATGATGTCCTCTAAAATGTTTTTATATCTCAAATTATTTACTTTTAAATCATTAAACCCGTTAGGGATGCACTCTGCAAAGAGGAGTGGTTAAAAAGTTAAGGATATACATTATATATTGTACAGTGGAACCACGGAAACCTGCTTGAGTACGGACGCTCGCCTATTAGCCATACCGAGGTAGAGGGAAAAATAGGGGACATATTTCCAATTTTCCATTTTTCCGTTTTCCATATTCTCTATTTCGTCTTCTACTCCTCCCCTATTCCAACGCGCCACGAAACAGTTTTATCCTAGTTCAACCTTGGTATGGCTAATAGCTTTTGTTACCTCACCTGATACTCAGCTTGAGCCCACAGGTATCTTCAGTTTGTTGTCAGCAGCACGGTTCTACATTGAAATCCAGTCAATAAAGAACACTTATTCCTTGAGTGCGGAACATTCAGTGAGAAAAACCTGTCGAAATAGAGAATCTTTGAACTTCTTTAAATTTGGAGCATGCAGTGACCCCAACGTTTATCAACATTTTATCAATGCCGTGTAACATGTAAACTCTGTGCTGATCAAAGCCATCAGGGCACAGCTCACTCACATATCGAAATGTAATTTAGATTGTAAGGTGTTTTTTTACTGAAGGGAGGAAAACCCATCAAATGGGAAACAATCGAATCCCAGACACCAGAGGGTGAGGCGAATGCACTGAAAATTTATCTGACGATCTTTGCTTTGACATTTTCTATGGAAATGTACTTGTGCCTGTACCTATTCTCCTCGCGCCTAAATGGCACATGAGGCCTTCACAGAGCTCTTAAGTAAGTGAAAATGTAAGTATTTTAAGAGAGAAAAGTCTTCGATTTTTCGATTTTCCTGTATCATTTTTGCAGTACTCGGACGTTTCCCAGAGTAGTTTTTGAGCTTTGATACACATGGCCTATTCTCCTAAGGCTAAGGCTTTTGCAGGTTTTATGCTGAATCTTAATGTTATTCTGAATATTATCAAAATTAAAATTTCTTTCCTTCGTCCTTTTTTTAGTACTGCTATGAATCCTCAATAAACCCGAAATACAAGGGTTTTGCTTGTAGAATAGGTCGTATGGCAATGAGGTAATTTAAGAAACAATCAAACGAAGTCACAAAAAAACAAACAAAAAAAAAACAACAAAAAAACAGTCCGCTATAGCAAAAGCCCAAGCCATTACATTTCGCCGCTATATTCCTTAAATTCGTTGCTATCAACAACTTTCCAAGATTATGCCCATATTCATATGTATAACATATAGTACCATCGCTAAAAAAAAAAAAAAAAAAACGGAAAAAATGCGCGATCAACACTTTTTCATACTACGTTTGCTTGTCGAAATCCCTTGTTAACATAGTAATAATAATAATAAGCATTTAGATAATCGGTTAATATTAACTAATTGCAGGACTATCGTGTTATCCGACTTACAAGAACCTTGTTTACTTATGTACTATACCGTGAATACTATGCTGTCTTTTTTCTCAGTTGATCAAAACTAATTAAACACGAATCCGAAAGTTGTCCAAAGAGTCCGTAATCAATGTGCTTTTCCCATGAGAGTTGTGTTTAATACAGCGGTGTTATAATATAACCTATCAAATAAAACAACCTTTGTCGAGTCAAAACAAGGATTATCATTGCTACGCTTAAGTTAACGCTATTGATAAATCAAAGACGGATAGCTAAACAAAGCAAACCAGTCTAAACTCGATTAACAACGAACCTATAGTAGTGGTCGTCCTACTGAAGATGTGAATCTTGTCTACAATAACTATGTACGAAATTTAACGTTTTGAAAGTTTTTTTGAAAAGCTGGAACATTGTCATTTCTCACATTGAGCCACTGTTTATTTACTTTATAGAATCCTGACGCTTGCTGACAAACGATAGAGCAGCCGTCTAAAGTTACAACACAGTCCCAAATCGAAAAGCACATCTGTGAGCTTAAGCAGGTAAGAATGTAATTGTTTTTGTAATTGTTTTTGTTGTATTTGATATGAAAAACAGCTTTACAAAACATGATGGTATGCCTAACAAAATACAACGTCAAGTGCCATTATTGGAAACGAAGTTTGAATTCGAGATTAATTGCCGTTAGTAAAGACATGGGAAGCCATACTGATGTCCATGCTAAGAGTATTGTAAAAATTACCGCTGTTGCTGCCTAGTAGACGTCGACTTTCTACGATTTTCTACGATTATCTCAAAAACTGCTAGATAACTTGTTCCCTATTTCAGATGTTATAGATTATGTGTAAGTACATTGAAGGTGAAAGACAAAGGACTAGATTTTCTTTGATAAGCTTTTGAATACCGTGAACTCATATCCGCCATATTGAAATCTTTGAAACACAGGAAGCCCGGTCAGAATTCTACTAGCGCGCGCAAGAAAACATGCGAAAAACGGATGCGCACGAAATCGCGAGCACTCAAATAAGATGTAGACACGTATATATACATAGGTAGATAAAGTACCATAAAACTGCAAAACGAGTTAGTTTACTTATGTTTTTGTTCGAAGAAAGAAAGGGAGGAATGAAAAGGAAAGTAAGAAAGAGAAAGGGGGAAAAGAGAGAGAAAACTTGAGTGAAAAAAGGTTTCTATTTGAAAAACCACCGTACATCCACGAACAATACCACAGAACAATATTTGATGACCCCCTAAGGCACAGATGAAGGACGAATGGTCTTCTTACTTTAGTTCCTCAATACATATTTTTTTCTTTTCAACCATTTTCATATATTTAACTCCAGGGAACCTATTACCTATACATGACTTTCAAAAACGAAAATAGTGAAGACATTTAATCGCATTGAAGACATTTTGTTTTGTTTTGAAAACGACTGCACGACATCTTAGCACGAGCAACTTACCACTCGATACAGTTTTCCAGTTCATTCTAGAAGTATTAAGATTATATAATGGTTTAGTTTTTATTTGAACAAATGAGTAAATAATATATTGACAATGCAACAAGAAAGCGTCCGAGGAGCACCAAATTAATAAACTCGATGACATTTTGTTATATATTAATAAAACTATTTTCAATGCCTCTGTTAACTGATTGGCTATTACAGTGAAACCCCTCTATACCGGACAGTGCTGGGACCGATAAAAATGTCCGGTTTAGCGGGGGTTCCGGTTTACTGAGGTTTTTGCAAATTACTTTTGTTATTGATTTGAATAGGTGCGATATCGCACCTATTGAAAATATGTTTGTGTCTAATCGTTTGGCGTCAATATAAACAAACACGTAAACAAAAATTCAAGTAAAAATATCAACAATAAGATCAAAAACTAAGCAAATTTCTTAATTTTTTTTCAAAAGAATGACAAGAAGAAACATTCTAAATACGATCTGAACAAAATCCCCGGTAAAATGGACTGGGAATGACCCCAAAGCCATGTGACATGAAAAAACATGGCGGTCGCAACTTCGCGAATCATTCGATCTTTAGTATTTCTCAACACTACTAAACCTTCCTTATGCATTCTGTTTGAACATTAATATCTAAAACAATTAGCTAGTCTTTATAATGTCTATTTGTGAACAACATTTACTATTTAAAGAAAATTCTCAATGATTTTGTGAGTTTAGAAGTTGTCTCTGTAGACTCAATTTATACACCCGAAAATACGCTAGTGACGGTAGTTCCGAAACGAAGGTACGTTCTTCCGGACTAGCGGGGTTGAATTCTATTGTCAAATAGCGTTTGGTACCGAAATTATCGTCCGGTTTCCGAAATAGAGAGGTTCCGGTTTACTGAGGTTTATTTTACAAAAGATATATGGGAAAAATTTCCGGACCAAAACGTTTGTCCGGTTTAGAGAGAATTCCACTGTATATATATATAGAAAGTGGAGAATCGTTTATCTTGCTTTTTATTGGTCATAAAGTTATTAAGTGCGGCATCGAAATGTTTTTCTTCTTTGCTGCGCTGAATGATAAAGCTACTTTCAACATTTGATGGCCGGTTTTGTCATAAATGAAGTTATTCACCAAACAATTTTTGCAAATGAGTGGCATTTTTACATTTAATGAATTCCAATATCCCGCTCTGTCTCTCTCCCTTTCTCTCTTTTCACTTTATTTCTCCCTTTCTTGTTCTTTTTGTTTTCTATAAAATATAAAAACCACACTTTTATAGCTTTTCTTTAGGATGTTTTCCGAAAAACTCAGTCGTAATACATCCTAGAAAAGCTTTCAAAAAAGTAACGTATATATAATGTGCTACATCGTCATGAAGAGCCTCGGACATGGCTGTTGCTAAGAATAAATTGGCCTAATGGAAAACTTCCTCTTCCTTACAAATGGAGCTATTGAAAAATCACTTCATTTACGATGCAGATATTTTTGACATATATAATTATTTTTCGGTTCATATATGGTCGTTACTCTTTTCAATACCGCGTTTGGTAAATTGAATTTTTTGGGGAACCAGCAGGAGTGGATCGAAACACTCAAAAAATGATTTACAGTGAACATCTTTACAACTCGGTGAAGCGACTTTCGATTAACCATACTAAAGTATTTTTTCTCAAACACTTACCTAGTTGTGATAAATAATAGCCAACCAATTTGTCTTGTTTTTTCAGTTTTCATTTGTATTATTATTCGGATAGTTATTTCATCGACGCTGTTACGGCGTCAAAACAAAACGCTCCTTGGTCGTGTATCGGTATTTCTTGCTATGCGATACTCAGTGTATACATTTTTTGCATCGTAATTTAGCAGAATTCCAAACACCGGCTTTGTCTGTGAAAATGGATGTTTACAGAAAAACTTGCCGGCCTTCTCAGAATCTGCTAGGAAATTTATTGGCGTTGAATGAATTATTGATCCATGTTTACACCACAAGTACAACTAAAAATCACTATCTTTCAAAGTTCATTGATTACAAAAATTGAGGAGCTGTTAGTCCCAATTAGTTTATTGCCGACAGGAAACGATTCGTAGGAGGGAAAAAATATATAACACATCAAAAATTGATACGAAAACGACAGAAAAAATTTTGAGGATATTTGTATGGAAACGATGTTTCCGTGGTTGCTGGATTAAGGTCTCAACATAACATCAATAAGTTAGTATAACTCACCATAACATAGTCTCATTTGGTGTCCGGCAGTCGATGTATGCCCCATATATATAGTTATAGCTATTTGTCCTTATCTGCCTTCAGTCTTAAGTGTTTGGTTTTAATTTATTATCATAACAGAATTGAAGGTAACGAGAAAGTTCAATAGCTGTTAGCTAAGGCTGATTTGACGAAATATGATACTGATGCACGAACTGCTAAAGCCATGGGTTATTCTGGGCCATGATTGGTGAAAATCAAAACCACACATATACAGCTTCCAGCAGCATATTGCAACTAAACGTAAACGTAACATTTCAACGTTTTCTTGATAGAAAAAAAAAAAAAAAGTAGCCCAAGAGTAAAATAAAATTTAACTATTGAAAAGTTTTTATTTTTCCAAATATATGGAAAAGTCGGAAGTCACAAAAATGACAATATTTCCCTCCCACACAACCACGATATCTAACATAAAAAATGCATTAAACTTTTTTACAAATTAGCCAATCACAATTGAGTATTTTAAAAAAATAGCCTCTGCACACGTTTTCCTTATTTTACTCTATTACGTCATCAGGAGTGTACAACAAACAGTTTAAACTCCAGAATTTGTCACCAACCTGTTATTTAGCATCATAAACGTGATTTGTGACTATGATTACGAATTTATTTGGGTTGGCCTTGGTTAATGTCGTCGCACTGTAAAAATCATCGTATTTTATATTATTCACTGTTCTCTCATGAGAAATGATGGAACGTTGACGTTTTGAAAGTCGTTGATGGTCAGGAGAATTGCAGACAGACACACAGACACACAGACACAAAGACAAAAACATAGAGGAGGATTACATACAGAGAGACAAAGACAGAATAAGTTTACATTTATGCATTTATTCGTTTTTGCTCTTAAATGTGGAAAAAAAGCTATAAAAGAGGTTTACAAACTCCATGCAAATATATTCTATGGTTTGGTTAGTGACCAGAAAGATTAGTGCAGCAGAAATGATATTTTAAGTCCAATAAGGTTATGATGAAATCAGTGATCAAACTAGATAGTATGAGGTTAGAGTGATGGTGTATGGTTGTATGGTACATATGATAAGATGGGTACAGCAGGAGGGTGAGGTAGTGGTTTTGTGTTATATCAGGTTGTGTTAATATTAGTATTGATATGAGGTTACAGTGATGGTCGTATGGTACATATGATAAGATGGGTACAGCAGGAGGGTGAGGTAATGGCTTCGCGTGTCATATCAGGTTATGTTAATATTAGTATTGATATGAGGTTACAGTGATGGGCGTATTGTACATATGATAAGATGGGTACAGCAGGAGGGTGAGATAATGGTCTTGTGTTAATATTAATATGACATTAGGGGGTTAGGAATGAGATAAAGTATAGATAAGAGGTATATACATACATACACATACATACATACATACATACATACATAC
>NW_022261475.1:0-12612 GCF_009602425.1 Actinia tenebrosa | reverse complement strand
CACACACACACACACACACACACACACACACACACACATATATATATATATTCACATACAAATTTGATCTTCAAAAGAATAATGTTTATCAGTATTCAAACTTTCTCGCTTTATCTGAATATTTGAACTAATTCAATTATTACTAAGTTTTCTGTATTTATTCGTTTTCTTTTGCCAAGAACAATTCTTCACAGGTTTGCGACCACAAAATCTCGGCTTGAAAAAGTTTTATCACTTTGATGGAAATTAAAATAGTTGAGATAGCTTTAATTCTTTAGACCCTAGAACAAGATAACAGACTTTACGTCTAGAAAAATATTATATTTCTGCTTATCAATAATTGATTAGAATATTTCTAGGAATAATTTTATGGCGACACAGTCTTATATTGAGCTACAACAACAACTTAAACTGTTTTTATTTCAAACTCCTTTCTCACGAGGATATAAGCTAGGAATATTTCTGTGTTTTGATGTTTTTTGATTGAGCTAAGAAGATTGTTTTAACGTGTAGACGTTGGCTTTTACACTGAGCTAGAACAATAAGGCACGATTCTTTATTTATGCTTTTTTCTAAAAAATATTTTCCGAGATATCTTTCAAGTATCCTCTGAAAAGAATCTTTAAAATTTGAAGGCCCAGTTTCAATTAAGTGGTTGATTTTTTGTTTTGACTAAAAATATGTTTTTCATCCATTAAAGCCGAGTTTCATGATATTATAATTTCCACCTTTGCATCCAAAGCAATTTTTTTTCTTTAAGTGATTACAGACTTATCCAGTTAGAAGTAGAAGTTGAAAGCATAGCTCTTAATTTTTTAAAGACGGCTTCATTTTGTCACTTGATGATGAATAGTGAAGCTCTAAAAGCACCTCTTAAAATACCGGATTAACCTGTAAATCCAGTTACTGTAATCAATTATGGGGCATCACAAATTATCTGAATCAGAAAATAAACCAAATCTCCCTAAAGCCTGAGAAATTACTTTCAATATTGATTCTACATGAAGTGAATAGATGAATGGTGAAATAGTTCTTCATTTGAGTGTTGCGTCTTTAATTGATATTTATAATTTTGACGTTGCCATCAGGCTTTAGGTTGTGACTATTCAATTTTTTTCGATAACGATGCTATTACTCTTGCGAGTTGAGTCTGAATATTTAACTGGATTAACAAAAACTAATTATTTTTCGTAATAGAAAATATTTCGAATCGTTTATCGGTTCACCATGTCAACGACGCCATATTCGATTACATGCTAACACAGGTAGCCAAAGCGAATATGTATACATTCAATTCGAAGGAAAGAAAGCGGCCCTTTTTGCTCAGATTCCGAGACATGCTTTAAATTTTTAATTTCTTAATATTTTTTGTTAATTTTGCTGATGATTTTTTCCTAATGAGATTTTCGTATATTACAACCTCCAGTGCGTTGTGTTCAATGATCGATCGTAACTTTTTGCACCGACGATGTATAACTCCGGATCTGAGCAAAGATTGCTCAGCCTTTAATGGGACGGCCAGTGGTCATATATTCACTTTTAGTATGTTCAGACTAAAGCGATCAATGTAGAGCCAATCTTTTATTTCTTTTTTGAGATCTCTATTGAGTTCGTTTTCAATTGAAGGCATTTGAGTGTTACTAGTTGTTATACTCGTATCGTCTGCATACAAACTAAGAGTAGAGTGAAGTAGGGAACCAGATTAATCTTTTTTATAAAGGAGAAACAAAAGTGGTCCAAGACTTGATCTCTGTGGTACCCCACAGGTCATCATCTCACTATCGGATATGGTAACATTGATTTAACAACGTTGTATATATGAATCATTTACTTCCAATGGGGTATACAATTGTTAGTTCTTCTTAATAATAATTATATGTATTAATCTATCTTTATTAACGACGTTCAGTTCTTAGTTGTAACGACATGTATATCCATATACGGTATATATGTATATTTATATGTATATATGTGTATACAGTGTTTGTCTGTCTGTGTGTTATGACAGTGTGTTATGCTACCCGGCATATAGTGATGAGAACTGTTACTTTTGTATATTTTAGTATCAAGAATCAATGCTATGTTGTTGGTATTCTTTTTGATTGACAGCTATCAACAGTACAAACTTGACCGACGGCATTGCCTTTCCAACAGACGAGGTTAAAGTTTACGATCTGGAGAGTGAGTGCCAGATTGACCTTCTTTGACTTTCTTTTTTTTTTACTCTTGCTATTGCACTTCATTCTTGCACTTTTTTTAAACAATTAACGTTTTGCTTTTTAATATCTTTTAATGGCATATTCAATAATACATGCTTGAATGATTTGCATAATTGTTGCATGCACAAATCGTTACTAACTATAACATTCCTTCAGTTAACATGTAGTAATTCACTTAAACATGTATACGATTAATGCACGATTTTGTTATAAATTAATGATATTATATTTATCTTATTCATTCTAGTTGTTTTCCCTTGTCTCTCCTCAGTACCCTTTTTTGCAGCCTCTCTGAAACTTCATTCCTTTTTCCTTTTTCACCTTATTCTACTCTATATCCATTGTGCATATACGACTCTATACTCTTTTCATAGTTCTCTACCGTGTACATTCTATTCCTCATTCCTTTTTTTACTTTTCTATTCAACTCTCCATCCTTCTTTCGTTTCCTCTATTTCCCTTGTCTACTATTTGTTCTATTCTCCCTTTTCTTTTTTCTTTCTAGCATCTTCACCATCTTCACTATCTTCTTACTTTTTCCTTGCATCGTTATTATCATATTTTCACAATTCATTTTAGTCTTTAATCGCTTTTAATGTACTTGCCTTGCATATAATATTGCAATAACCCCTAATATGATAATAAAGGACAAATATTTAAGAATAGTTTGAAATGGGAAGAAAAGAGCATGGAATCTGTCGGTTTATTTTGAATTCAAATTATGAAAAATATACGCGCAGTTGCAAAATCGTTGTCGTGTACAAAACAAAGAAGAAAAAAATGAGGCCGAAAGGTATTCTGGGAAATGACATACTTATCCTCTGATGTATTCATTTGAGTTGCATGTGTTAGAAACCTCCATACTATCTGTCAGTGCAACAATTAATGAGCATTCCATGATCCACGAGTTCTATCACTAGATACTTCTAATAGTCTCCTTCACACTTCCCTGCGTCATCTTGAAAGGTAGCCGTGCCTTTGCATCGATGCGAGACGAACGGTGAGCTTGCAATGATAGAGACCGTTTTAAAACACCTTAGACAATTATTCGCATGTCTCTATCATTGCAAGCTCACCGTTCGTCTCCCTTCGATGCAAAGGCATGGCTACCTTTCAAGATGGCGCAAAGAACTGTGAAGGGGACTATTAACATACTTCCATGTACCATTTTGGTCTCTGCTTCTATGTTCTATGTTTTCGAACCCAGTAATGGTTGCATTTCAGTGTATATTTTTATCATTTGTTATTCTTTAAGTATCACACGACTGCATGTGACAAAGACAACACATATATCACACAAAAAAAAAAAAAAAAAAAAAAAAAAAAAAAAAAAAAAAAAAAAAAAAACACGCAATAATAATATAAAATTTCAGAAACATAAAAACCAAAACAGAAATGTCATCGCTCAATACGAAAATAAAGAAAACTTTGAGTTATTTCCATAATTTATAATTATCCTGGACAACATGTAGGTAATCTCAAAAGCATTGTCAGTTGTAAGAAATGATGAATTAATTACCTAACGTGACAGAAGAGAGGTGTAGCTCGGGAATTGGGTAAAGCATTTGCCGGGGTGTTTAAAGTAATTGGTTATATGTCACGGCTTTTTTGATTCATACAATTTCGTGACATTAGATAAAATTTTACGTCTACATATACCATCCTTGCTTTTATTATTGTTATCATTATTATTATTTATTTCGTCATTTAGCCAGTGGCAAATAAACTTGTGGCCCTCCTTCCATGATCGAATTGGAATTCAGGAGTTGATTTTTGTGGAGGGAGGAAAACCGGAGAACCTGGAGAAAAACCCTCGAAGCACAGAAGAGAACCACCTAGAAATTGTACTCACTTACAACATCGAACCCGGCGGGACTCGAACCCGGGTCGCATTGCATTGATGAGAGGCAAGCGCTCTCACCGGCTGATTCATCCCATGCTTCTCCCCCCAAAAATGGTGTCTACTAATTGTTGTATGTGTAAAGTGCATTGTGGGACTGTTTAGGTGACGAAATAGACGCCATCTTGAAAATATGTACCCTACAACAATCCCGCAATGCTCTGGAATTCCAACTCGACCCAGTTTCCCTCCCTCAAACTCGGAATTATTCATGACGGCTGAGTTAAGTTGAAGTGAACTAAATACTACAGTGTAAAAATTTATCGATAATTTGACCAACTGCATCCAAGGGTATTGTTCATTTTGCTATAATCAAGAAAGGTTGAAAAAACACCTGTTACTTCCTTCAATTAGCTAAACTTATAATTATATATATAAATATATTTAATGTTGACTTTTGTAGTGATGGTTTTCAACCATTCCTAAGAGAATTAAATAAGAAAAGACACGGCGGCCATGTTGGAGGATATAACAAAAAAATTCATTGACAATTCTTAAGTTCCTCCAACATGGCCGCCGTGAAAACCATCAATAATTAATTCCCACTTAAATTTTATACACCAAATTGTTTTTCATATTAACGATATTATTTATCATGCATTCTCTAAAAAGTCGTCCGAGTCTCGCAATCTTTTGTAAGTTTCATATGGTTTTTAGTTTGTTGGTTTACTGATTACTTAACACACTTTTCGTCGCTCTTTGTATATCAGCTAGCATGGCCGCATATTGCTATGTTCTTTACATTAATTCATACCGTACTTCACTTTTTACCATGTGAGCTATTCACTATGTAAATAAGATCTGTTAAAGCCCCCACACTGCACGCAACAAACAGGCGTTGTGCATCAAAGCTCACAAAGCAAACACTGGGAAACCGAGCACTTCAAAAATGAAACAGGGAAATCGTAGGAACTATCAGAAATAAAGCACTCTTGTCCCCCGTCTGTCGAAATACTTCCATTTCTATTAAAAACGTCAAAGTAAAAATTGCCAGATTACAGTCAAATTATTTTTTTGAAGAGCTGAAAAAGCTTAAGTACTCGGTTTCCCATCATGCTTCGTGCTTATGCACATTGGCACCTATTCGCCTCTTCGCCTGTTGCGCGTAACATTGCCGGTAAGACGGATGCTGAAATGGAACAAGAGCTACTACGACTAAATTGCACATCAATAGACCAGTTTAGAATTCCAAGTTACCGCTGTGTTCCTTGATTACAGACTCATTTACACAGGGTTAGCCTCGTATCAGTGTTTAAATATTCACAAATACCAACGGTAAAGTAAAGAATGCACAACTTCAACAATAAAAACACTTTGAAACTCGACGGATCTTGACTGGAACACGTAAATATTCTGCACAAACTCGAGGCTAACCCTGTGCAAGTGAGTCTGTAATCAAGAAACACAGCGGTAATTTGGAATTGAAAGGGGTCTATAGACCTCTTTAGCTTCGTATGCAAATTGGCCATTCCAGAAGACATGACATTCCCTTGAGAATTGTTCTTTTTTGATGATAATGTGAACCAAAATGTTGGGCATTGTTACGGCATCGATTGCCTTAAAATATTATATCGACATTTTAAATTTAAAAGCGGAAAGATGATACTGAGCCAATAGTCCCCTTCACAGTTCCCTGCGCCATCTTGAAAGGTAGCCGTGCCTTTGCACCGAAGCGAGACTAACGGTGAGCTTGTAATGATAGAGACCTTTTATTAACACCTTGGACAATTATTCGCTTGTCTCTATTATTGCAAGCTCACCGTTCGTCTTGCTTCGATGCAACGGCACGGTTACCTTTCAAGATGGCGCAGGGAACTGTGAAAGGGACTATTCTGCTTTATTTACATTGTGGCATGCAAAACTAGAAACTTAGTATTTTCACTTTGTGTTTTATCTTTGTGTTAATTGTATACACATATGGTGGTTTAATAGATTCTCAACAAGACGATGACGAGCTTAAACTGGTCAAGGACTTGTTCCTCAGCGGATATAACAAGAACGTCAGACCCGTTGAAGACAAGAATCTGCCAGTAGAGGTGAAGTTTGGTATTGCTTACACACAGATCGTAGACTTGGTAAGTTCAAAAAACATTTTTCAATTCATTTAACTGAAATGTAATTAAGCATGGATTTCAATTACTGTAATCAACTTGACGCAAGATGTGGAAACATGAGATTGTGTAATATGCGCTGCTAGTGTTCCCCTTCTCATTACTGCAATCATGGATTTCTTCCCTATAGGCTCTGGGTTTTTTCTGGGTCCTCTGTTTTTTCCCTCCACTTTAAAAACCAACACTTTCTTCAGAGGTACGCTGTAATGAACCAATACTGTAACATTGTCCGTGCCATTACGAAAATGATGAATCTAACAAGCTGAAACCAGAAACTTATAATCTTATAACTTATGAGTTTCTGCTGGAACATTTACCTAATCTTAAATGGGAACACAGCGGATAAACTGTGGACTGACGGATCAAATACACTACTGGAAGATATTATGTACGTGTTTGTATATGAAGTTTCTTTATCTATTTTCTTTATAAATTTAGATTGAGAAAGATCAAGTTTTAGAAAGTAACATTTGGGTTCGTATGGTAAGTGAGGATGTATTACTTGCATTCAATGTGTCAAGCTTCAATAAATCTATTTTCGTTACAAATACTAGTCTGAAGACTTTCTTGGAAAGAAGAGATCGTATCTAGTCTAACTCCTCTTCACTTAACTCTACCCCCAAACAAATCATTATATTGAAATATATATCTAACGATTTTATTTAAAAAACCTTGTTACACGAGACAACTTTTCTAGCAGCTTGCAATGCAATGCTGACGAACGCAGTTGCAGGTGAGATGTCAGACGCGCGAAACTCTCTTCACAACTTGCAACGCAACGCTTTCTTGGTCTGCGTTATGTCAGCGGAGATATGGAAGAGCTGCGCTCTAATTGTTTACTTGTGATAGTAATAGCATAATTGTATGTTGCGGGATAGATGTTACACGCTCCAACTTGCTTCGCAACGTTGCGAAAAGTAGAAGCTAAACTTTTTCTGCAATTTGCAACGTTGTATTGCGCAAAGTTAATTTATGATGTTTCGTGCTAATTACTTATTCAGTGAGAATAGTAGCTTACAGTTATACCCACAGCACACGGGCAGAACATTCACTCGTTTGAATCAAGAACATAATATTTGATTATTCCGGATTATATCTTACGTCCATAGAAATGGCAGAACCATCTTCTCAAATGGAATTACTCAGAATATGGTGGCATCAAAGCTATTAATATAACACCTCTCCTGATGTGGCTACCGGATATTGTGCTTCATAACAAGTATGTCAACTATTATATAAACTATTGTATATTTTATATAACTATTCTTCACTTGAAGATATAATTAGCTAAAAACTAGTGTGAGCTGCATCGGTGTTTCTAATGAAACAGTAATGATGAAAAGGTAAATTATACGCCGTGATTATACACTTCTTTTCACGGTGTATAATTTACCTTTTCATCATTACTATTCTTCACTTGTATATATATATATATATATATATGATTTTTTTCTTTTATGGACTGCAAGAAGGGGTCCTCCCCGCGCTACATAAAACTTCGGAAAAACGAGAAAAAATAAAGATATTCCTCTGTAGAGTTGGCACTTTAAACATCCCTCCCCCTTAGTAACTACCCTTCCATAAACGCAAATAACAATCAGTTATATTTTGCATTCAGTGCTGAAGAAAATCTTCCCAGTGGTACACTTGACCAATTTAAGACCAAAGTCCAGTTAAACTACAAAGGAGAATGCACTTGGTATGCGCCCACCATCCTACGCAGCGGCTGTAACATTGACATTACATATTTTCCATTCGACGACCAACTCTGTGAGCTCAAGTTTGGTTCGTGGACGTTCAACGGATTACAAGTAAATATTGTGCAGATGACTGATGAAGCAGACCTTAACTTCTATATGAAAAGCTCCGAATTTCAGTTGATTTCGGCGAAAGCAAAAAGAAATGTTGTCAGATACAGGTAAGTGTTTATTATTGCGCAGTTGCTAGGCAAAATATCTTCACAGAATAGAATAGCCATATATAGCGCTTCAGTATAGTGAATTTCGACCTTAAAATCACGAAATCACAAATCGTATGCTTTTGCTTTAGGTACTACTGTGCCTATAGTTACAATAAATGGCTAACTTGCAATTGCATGGTTTAAAGTATGCATGCGTATGGGGAGAGTATAAAATCTTTAAAAATCTTGACAAAAATATTTTCATACCACTCCTTTTATCTTTCTCTCAGAATCTACTGCCTCTATCTATAATCTTTAATCTATTATTCATTATCTTCTTCCTGCTAAAAAGAGAGCCTGATTACACTGCGTAAAATAATGCATGCGTAGGCACCGAATTGCGGGTATTTAAATTAGTCATCAATTAAATCACACGGATTACCAATCAAACAAAATCAACCTAAACACTAAAACATCAATGGTTATTCTGAACTGCTTTGGTATACTAAACATAACTAAACAAGGATACTAAAGTTAACTGAACGCTATGAAACACAAGAAGCACCTAAACTATAAAACACTAAAATCTGAACTACTAAAACATCAACTAAACTAACTGATGATCGACAACTTTAAAACTAAGAATTAAATACGTACGTCCAATAATAAATTGGGAACAGTAAACGTAGCATCAATTTCTTCATAATTAATGACAAACAATAACCTAAACTATACTAAACTACTACAAAAACAACAATAAACAGCACCACGTTAACCAAATACCCTTGGTTCAAAAGTAGTGACAACTGAATATACATACTATCTAACCTTTGAGAACAAATAACCAGTTCGAGAACAAATAACTTTTGAGAACAAATAACCTTTGAGAACAAATACTGAAAGTGCAACAAAATATAAAAATGATTACCATTAACTAAAACTCAATAACTAAAACTCGTCGGATGTTATGACCAAGTTAACTAGAACTAAACGCTAGAACCGCGAATCACAGAGTTACAGCATCTTCAGACTTATTCACGTAATAAATAGAACTTTTTACCAATACTGCGGCCATCTTGAATTCTATTGTTTTAATCAAGATGATTATTAGATAACGAAGGGGCAATTGTTGGAAAATGTTTATGAAATAATTCAAGATGGCCGCCGTATAAGTAAAAGGTCTATACATAAACTATAAATGAACTACCAAATCTGACCGTTATGCACTAAACTGCTACTAAACTAAACATATCTTTGACAAGATTATCATGCTATGGACTAGTGTGACTTTAAGCAACAACGGAGCACAGTACTGAGGCAAACTACCCAACTTCTTTTTTGGGTGTTGAATGTTATTCTGACGTTCACAGAAAAAAAAACACCCTGTATAACTGAAAGCATTGGTTTATAATACTAAGGTTATTATTTTATTCTTATTTTGAGTCCTTTTTCATGTCCGCCTTGTCTTTGTATGACAAAACCTGTTTAACTGGTTGTCCAAGTGTATGTTACTTTATTTCTTCAGTTTGCAAAACCTTATCAACTGGTTAACTCTTGCATGCTTTTGGGTTGCACTTTGCATGTCTCTCAGTTTGGTCAAAACCTATTTAACACGGGGTTTGCCTTTGCATGTCTTTGATTGTAATTCTTGCAAGTAAATCAAAGTCAAGATCTGTTTGAGTGAGTGAGAAAGATGACTGAAAAATGACATTGAGAAGACCACGAAAGAAAGCAAATTACAGAATAATGACAACCAAAAAGACAAAAATATGCAAAAGAAATTAAGGCTGAATGCCGTAAATGTGAGCTGAGCGTTGTGCGCATTAGAACATTGAATGTAGTGGTAGTGCGTGTGAGCGAAAAGTGTCCCCAATTAGTGCGAAAGCGCTAGAACGACTAGACTTAAATAAAAATGATTTATTTTAATTTATTTATTTGAAAACAAAAGCTTGACTTGATTAAAACGACAGGAGAGAACGAGTGAAGAGAGGAGTGAAGAGACACATAACGGGATATGTTGAACGACATGACCAACGATCATTGTTCCATTCATTTTGTTTTAGTTGTTGTCCTGAACCATATCCTGATGTGACATTCTACCTTCACCTTAGACGAAAACCAGGCTTTTTTCTTTACAACATAATCATTCCCTGTCTGGTCATCACTTCACTTGCCGTACTGACATTTTTACTTCCGCCGGAAATTGGCGAGCGAGTTACACTCGTCATTGAGTCATTCCTTGCCTTGTCTTTCGTTATCTTGATGGTTTCTTCAAGTGTACCTGTGACATCTGATAACACTCCATTGATCATGAAGTTTCTATTGATATCGATGTGCCAGATAGGTTGTGCTCTAATTGCGAACTGTATCTCTTTGAACCTGTATAAGAAAGAAGAAATGCCCCAATGGGTACGAGTGGTATTCCTTCACTATCTTGCACGGTGCCTCTGCATCAGTACTGGACACCCCAAGGGTGGCGTTAGTCCCAAGAAATCCAAAGACGAAGATACACAGGACAAAAAAGTGCTCGCCTCAATGATTCACAAGAACTCTTACAATTCTATTGATGGACCAGTTTCTCCTCTGCTTCCCCGGAAGACTAGCGCTAACTCGGATCATCAAATGAGTAAAGCGGCTGATGGTATTGCTGCTGTTGCTGAGACGGTCCTTAAGGAAGAAGATTTTGAGAAAGACAGGGATTTCTGGATCTTCACATCGATTGTTGTTGACAGATTACTTTTGATTATTTTTACTCTTACATTCATCACGAGTTCTTCATTTATCTTTTCCATGGTGCCTGATCATTATGGAATTTTCTAATGAAGAGATTGACATCGAATTAAACTTCTTCAAGCGTTCCCTTGACTTAATTCCATCTTCAAGAAAGCGCTGTGGGAAACGCTTCTTCACTCCAAGTTGTCATCCTATGTTGCCGACGAACGTCATCCAAGAGGTTAATTGGCATAACCTTAGTCAGACCAAGTTAAGAAACACTAGCTGAGAAAACGAAGGAAAGAAAACCAGAACAACTGGAAAACTGCAGACAAGTGGAAGTTGCCTCAATATCCCAACCTATACAATAGCTACAATAGTGCATTACTCCTACCTATATAACCCTAACGAGCGCCGACAGAATGAGTGACAATGACAGTATTGTCAGACTAATAAGTGACAGTGACTGACTACAAAGGTAGTGTCGTCAGACTGATAAGGTTTTCTAGAGATATTTTTCAAGTTTTTGTTTTTGCTTATGTGGCTAAGTTAGCTAATGAATACTGATGCGGTTGCCATGCTACCTACGGCTTCAACGATGCCGGCAGACACCAAAGTAAGGAAGTAGGACGCTAACTCAATAAAATAGAATATTCATTCTTTCTCTTTTTCTTTTTATGCAGTTTCTTGATATACAAATAATATACTGGTAGGGGTAATAGCGTATGGCATATTAAAAAAAATCAGATGTTTACCTACCGACAATAATACAAATGTCGTATCATCTTTTCCTTAAGACGACTTCTTCATGTCATGCAAGATATTCAACTTCTAATAATGCGATTTCATCATCATTAAGAGCGGGTCTTTTTCATGGTTTTCCTATATAAGTCATTTTTATCCAGTAACAATTAGAAGACATTTATTTTTTCTCTTTCTTTTCTTTGTTTCGTATCGGAATTTTTCCAAAAATGGATGTATCTTGGACAGCGCTTTAATCCTCAAGTGAACTGCTTCTTAGTCGAGTTCCTTGTACAATATTTGCCTACAAAACGAACACAATTAATTTCTTTTGTAGATTGTTTCAGTGCTTTAATACTTTAATATTCTAGAGTTACTCATGTCATCCGACAGCATTGCGTTCTTTAAGCATTCATTTCTTAGAATGCACCCATTTGACTCAAGATCTCTTGAGATATATATATAATAACTGAACGTTAAACAGTCGCCATGTTGGTTGTTATCGTCAACATGGCGGCTAGGACGTAACAAGCAATAGAACAGCTGGTATTTACTTTAGTGTTTAGAGTGCTAAAATCTAGGTGGCTTTTTAGATGTGTTATACAACATTGATACGTTTGTGTGTGAAAAAATGCCAGTAATAAAATTGGGACATTTTAAAAAGATTGAGTAGTAAAGTTGTTTTAACTGTACGAAAATTTTGCTATTGCAAAGTCATGAGGCAAGTGTAATCGCTAGCTTCAATTCCACAGAATTATCTCACCCAAAAATAACTTCCAAAAATTATCAATTAACCCTACTGACATTGACTCTGACATTCACATAGGTAGCTTGGCGCCTCTTCATTTAACAAAAAACGTCTGATAGACAGCGCGCAAGACAATTGACCTGACGGACTGACCAACGGCGATATATAGACTTCCTCTTTAAAGATTAAATTTATTATTATAACTGCTCCAGATAAACAAACTAAAAAAAAAAACGAACGGACGAAAAATAGAAAAAAATAATAAAAAAACAGAAAAAAGA
>NW_022261474.1:116828-134437 GCF_009602425.1 Actinia tenebrosa | reverse complement strand
ATAATCTCAGCCGGAGAAGTCATAGTGAAACGCTGCTGGGTGAACGAACTACTTGATAAATGGATTTCTTTCTCCAGTAGGGTTCACGCCAAGTGACATACTTGAATATTTAATGATCTCTTAAATAATACTAATGACGTCATCAGGATGTCTGATGAATATTTAATGAGATAGAATAGCAGTACTGAAAACAGTCTAATTTTTTTATAGACACTCAAGAAGTTAGAGGACCAAAATGTAGAAGACACTACACAGCCAGAGACAGGTGAACCTGATAATAAAGAGAGCACTATTAAACAATATTTCGACATCAAGAGAATGCAGATGAAAAAGGAAGAAATGCATCCTTTCAATATAAAGAATCTGACTCTCTTCACGGAGGGTACATTCACTCAGTTCCCAGACTCACCAACAGCACAGCACTACCTTAAAGCCTTTCAACTTGTGAAAAAAGGAGTGGATAAACTTCAAACCAGCAGCTTTAAAGATCCCAAAGGAATAAAACTGATTGCTCAAGGGATTCTTTATGAAAACTCTATCATACAGTCATTTCCTGAATTAACAATGCGTAAACACATGGTTTTTGGTTTGATTCKTGAGCAACTACGAGTTAACCCCTATTTTTTTGAGGGCTTACTTTTATTATTCAAACTCTATCCAACAGAACAAAAACTTAGTTTAGAAAGCTATAAATTAGATTTCAAGAAAAGCATGTCTTTGAAAAATCTTATTCTGCTGATCGAGAAAGCTGAGCCAGGCAAGCCACCCAAAGAAGATCCATACAACTTTGAAGAAGAATACAGCAGCTGGTTGCATGTGCTGTATTACTTCCTAGGATCTCTTTATGTTATTACTGATTGCTTTAGAGAGGGAGCCGAAGCCTTTCAGCAATCACTGCATTGTTGTCCCAGTTACTATGAAGCAAAAATGGGACTAGCTTATTGTTTGACGAACATGGCCGCAAACGATGTCAAAGATCAGCAACGCAGTGCTGATGAAGAATTACTAGAATCATTTGAGCCGCCCAAAAACCAGAGAATACCCAAAGGAGACTACCTAACATTGACAGACCAACAGCTCAGACAGAAAGCCAAGCAGTTGTTCATGGAATATCTACAAGAAGCACCTGAATGTGACAAGAAGTATCCCAACTGTCACTATCATTTGGCAACTATATATGTCATCGAGAAAGACATACAGGAAGCCATGAAGTGGAAAGAAAGAGGCGAAGATGCTGAAGAAAAACGATTGCCTTTTATGGAGCCTGTTGATGTTGGTTCTAAGAAAGCATTGGAATTGCTTGATATATTTCCAATTCCAAAGAAAATTAAGAAGAAATGCAGTAACAAAAAGTGCCCTCGAAAAGAAACTGAGACGTTAACGTTGAAGCCATGTCCATGTCACAAAGCTTCATATTGTGGAAGGTAATGGAATTAAAAAACATGAATTGATATGATTCGGTGTTTTTTTTTTTCAGGAAGCAGAGCTCCTTGATGTTTTCCCGAATAGACCCCCCATTACACGTACCATATGCTAATTGCAAGCAAGTCTAGTGTTCTTCTTATGAGTATCAAAAATAAATAATGTTTATGTTATTTACCGGCAAGGAGGTCCGAATAGGGAAAAACTGTGCCCGAGGTCTTGTCAATTTGTTTAAGTTCTTTAATTCTTCAATGAACTGGGGGATATCGGGGGTGGGGGGTGGGGGAGGTTTACATGTAATTGCCAGCCAAAGTATCGAAGCCTTCACATTCTATTCATTTTTAAAAGTTTCACAGTTTGATTTTAAATGTACTTTGATATATTTCTTTCATTTAGTGAATGTCAAGCAGCGGACTGGAAGGAGCACAAGAAGACATGTTCACAAAAGAAGAAAAAAAGTCCACGATGATATAAGATTCGTTTATCGAAGTATGATGATCATCCGGGTAGATGTAATCCTGAGAAGGACTGTTTGATGGGACTGACGTTTCGACAACCTGAGCGGAAGTCATCTTAAGATTCATTCACCTGGGTTCAGACCGTTCTATACGATATAAGATTTCTTTGCACCAAGTTTGAGTTCGAGGTCAAATTCATTGTTCAGGTGGAGTTTGAGTTCAGGCTAGATTTCAAATAAGAAAATATGAAGTTAATGTTCTTTTAAATGTTCGGAAAACAATAAATTAAATGGGGAAAAAACAGAAGCAAAAGTTTCATCGCTGGTATTGTGAGCAAGGACGAAATTTTTTAAGTATTAAAATTACGTTCAGTACAGTCATTGTAGCAAAGACTACCTACAGTGAGGGTTAAAATCCGTAGATGGCTGAGTATAAGCGAGATTATCAAAAGAATAGACTTACCATTTGAGAAAAGCCATGACAAACTCGTTGGTGAAACATGCAGTCGTCTCGACAAATCACGGGCTCACAAAAATATTTTTGATGAGAACCGTCGTAACAAACTCGAAGTCATATACTTATTTCGATTAAATTAGTCACAAACCCTATAAAGCATAGTCACCAAATCACCTTATAGAATATTTAGGATAGTACGCGCGCGCTGATTGGTCGAAAACTGTGCTTTTATTAGTGAACAGACCACAGTGCTGACGCCATCTGCGCACGCAAAGTGCTGCTTGATCCTGCAACCGTCTTTCTTTTTGCGTAAATGAATTTAATACTGAAAAAAAAACAAAAACTACATAATAAAACTCAACACAAAAAGTGTTCATCTTACTCTTCTTCCTGCTTACTTCACTACCAGCGTGCTTTATTATTGAACGGAGCATGTTTTATTTGTTAACTCAAGCTGTTCTTTAGGTAAATTGTAGCGATGTCTTCCTCGACTACCTTACACTTATTAAATGAAATTTTCGCGACACTTTACTTTCGCGATTTTCGAAAAATGGCGAAATTAAATTGATGCGAAAATAGAAATGACGTGAAAATCAAGTGACCACCCATAATGCATATCTAAATAAATTTTGAATTTAATGAAAAAACACGAACTGTATCTCGTAGAAACTGATCAAGTGATTAGTACCAGAACTGGACCGCCACCCGGCTAGCTTAGTTGGTAAGAGCGTCGGTCTGTTGTGCGGAAGGTCAACACTTAGGATCTTAAAATAACTGAGGAGAAGGTGCTGCGTTTGTAATAGACCTCTTTTGCTCTGACGTAGTGTTTTCCCATTTCAGACCACATGTCATTCCCTAGAATATCATTTCTTTGTTTAAGGTTTGCGCTCGGTTGCACATGAGAAGACACATAAATATGGATACAGCTCAAAACAAATAATCTTATTCTCAAGGGAATGACACGTGGTCTGAAATGGGAAAACATTACCGAAAGCCGAAGGGTCTATTACACCTGCAAATGGTTAGACCACCAAGTCTTCTCGGACAAGGACTTAAAACCGTAAGCCCCGTCTGTCTTCACTATATAACCCTGTATAGGCGGACGTAAAAGAACCACTGAAGACGCTGGTGACGTGCTAAACTCTACAAGGGCCCACTGTAATTGGCAAAATGCTGTTGTCGTCTCCCGGCCCTCATGGGAAAAGCTGTGATAAATAAAGAAACATTAAGGAACTCCAGGCAGTACAGAATTTTGCTTGTAGAATCACCACAAATACTAAGAAATTTGATCACATTACACCTGCTCTTTGTGAGATGTGAGATGTGAGATGAGTGTGTGAACGGGCTTGCACCGCCATACTTATGCGACTTATTTTGTAAACGTAATGCAATCCACGAACGCGATACCCGAAATAGTATAATATTCTACCCTATGTATTGTTATTGATGAGGTATGAGGCATCCACTCTGGCCTAGAACAATGCCCAGCTTACCTAGAGTGTAATGTTTTTCCTTAGCTAAGGAAAATATAAAATTATTTAAAGGTTGATGAGTCAATTTTAGTTTCATAATGACTTGAAACTTGTTTAAACGTATCTATATGGCCCAGATAGTAGCCAAGCAACATGTTTCCTTCACAGTTAAAAGTGGCGTAAAAAAATTATCAATTTTATTCAGCATCTAAATTGTGAGTAAATGACGTCATTTACTCAACCCTATTGTTCTTTTCGCTTTTTCCCCAAAATATCTCAACTGCAAGTGGCTCCCAGGCTAAAATTTTCACTAATCTGATTTTCATAATTATATTTGAGTCATATTATCCTCGAATACTTCAATTATTCGGACTTTCAAAAACCGGGGCGTTTTCATCCAAGTGCCCCTTTAAAGCAAATTCCACACGACGAAATACTGTTGAATACTCAACCGTTTTTCGAGTTGTTATATTTAATTTATTAGTAATAAATTATGCGTTCGGTGTGTATGATGAAATAGAGAGAATAAGAGAAAAATATCAAGTGCGCGAATATGCTGGGTGTCGGATTTGTCACGTGACCAGCCAACGCTAAGGTCTTTTCTCCWCTGCGTGAGAGGGCCCTGGGAACGAGGTTAGAGCGTTTTCACTCACGTCAGAAGGTAGCCATAAACAATAGTAACTTTCTGCAAAGTATTTGCATAAAAATAGAGTTCAAATCCCGGAGGATAGAAAATGTATTGTTTTGGTACCCCATAATGGCCGCTGTGACGTCACGTGAAAACGCTCTATACGTTCTTGTATTTTAGTGCGATATATTAGTCTTTTTGCTCAAGTTCTGTGCGCTCTGAAGCTTGTTTATTTGTTGACGCGGAGCACCAAAAAGTATTTCTGCTGATTGTGATGATAAGTATTTTAATTTCGTATGCAATATAACTAGCGTTATTTTTACACTGTTACGAAACGGCTAGTGTCAAGCTTTCTAAGCCAAACAAAATTCTTGCATATATATTAACTACTGCCTCACAATATTTCTTTTGTTTTCTACCATCTTTTTGTGACTAGTACACTCTAATTAGTACACTTTGTTTCAAGGGTTAATGAAAATCACTCTAAACTTCTACTGAATTCTTCGTTTTTACGTTACGTCATCGCGGCCATGTTGGTACCATTTAAAAAAAGATTTCTCMTTAGCATCCATTGTTAACGGTACCACAATGGCCGCCATGTTTTTGTGTTTTAACTCTCTTGGGAATGCTTGCAACCCATCAATACGTCAATTGTCTTGCTAATAACCGCTATTATGCGTTAATAAAAGTTTTAAAATCGGCTAAATTTTATTTCACGGGTTCTATGAAAACCACTCTAATTTGGAACTTGAAACTGGTCTATTACACTCCGCGGTTCCTGGGATAATAATTGTACTTTTCTTTTAAGAAGTAATGAAGGAAACTGGCCTGTTTGTACTGTGGTGGAATTTTGGTCAGCATTCTTAAACTTGATAGTGATATCATCACATTTCACAGCATCTTGACCTTCGCTGCCAGCAAACGAGGAACACTGTCCACTGAGTTCTGCTTGAATAAAGTACCATTCATTTGGCTCTAAGGGCACGGGGGAGTGATTGGGAAGTCCCTCAAACAACAGCTTAAATCCATGATATGAACCATCTATTAACACTGCAGTACCATCAAATGTGAGCTCGGCGTAGGTATGTTTGAAAACAGGTGAGGGAGGGGAGGGAAGACCTGAAATGGTACTCCCCTGTCCAAATATTAATGCCCTTGTATTCTCTTGTATTCTCATACTAGGCGGTGTAGATGACCCAAACGCAAAGCCCATAGGAAGCGTTTTCCTAGTGTCACAGCTAGGAATGACGCCGAAGTTGTTAGTACCTGCGTTGTACACGTGACCCTTCATTCCCTTAGCAATTGTTAGTTTGATTTTAGGCACTTGAAATTGAGCACCAAATAATGTAACACCAGCCAGATAGACGGGTTTGTTGACTTGAATTTGAATGCAATGTCGTTGAACCCCTTTGTTCATCACTTCCTCATTACCATTTCCCTTAATGCTTCGAAATCTATTTGGAGACCACTTTTCATTCCATTGTCCATCTCTTTTCTTAGCAGTAAACACTGCTTCTGATGTCGTTGCAGAGCCAAGGACCTTTATAAATTCGTTCGTCTCGGCGAGGACCAAAATATTGCTATCGATGACGAATTGTGCAAACTCATGGTGTGACATGATTGGAAACCTTACCAGCCGAATAACTTCCTCTCCAAGCACTTCTCGTTTAGTAGCGCCGTCGTGCTTTAGCTTCTCGTCTTTAATCTGGTTTGAAGCCCACTTGTCAACTGCTTTAAAAAGTTCAATTTCTTCAACATGAAGGGTCTCTCTGGCAAGCACTTGGATCAGCARCTCACGAGAAATATCGAGAAACGGCTCAGACGTCACGGCTCTTTCGGCTTCAAAGTCAATAACATTCCAGCAACACAGTTCGGCCTTTTCGTTTTTCATTTGTTGGGCTTGCGGTAAAACGATAAAGACATCTTCTGGTCTGAGTTCTTTCTGAATATACTCGCTACATTTGTTTTCTAGAAAGGGCATCATGTACTTTTGGGCAGCATATAGAACATCCATGACATTGCTTCCCGTAAGGTTGACCTCGTCTGAATACACATAATGAAGCATTTCTTGTAGTCCTTCCTTGGTGCAGTCTGGTAGATCGATAGTTGGTCCAATCTCTGCTAATTCCCCGTAGAACATGGCCTCAAAGACAGGACTACCGATAGCCAGGACGTACTTGTGGGCCTTTAGGGTGACTTGCTCTCCGTTCGAGTCCAATACAGTGAACTCCACGTCACAGAACAACGAATTGTAGAAGGCATACAAATTACGTTCTTTCAAGGAAGACAGTTCAGTTCGCAAGTTGTAGTTTCCATTTTACCTCAGCTCAAATTTGTAAAGCACACTTTCAGTACGTACGTCGTAGTTTATGCCGGTTTCCAAATATTCAATCTTGTTTGTTATCCTCCGGAAGTTAGCTGAGCAAGCCACTGCAAGTTGAATACTTATCAACTATGTGCAATGGAAGGGTAAGCAGCAGGAATGCCGTACAGACAATAAAATAGAGTACTCAAGTGTGACGTCAAGAAAACATAAATTTTGAATTATTTTCGATCTCTAATTTCTATAGACAATCAAAATAAAAGACGTTTACATACCAATTTTGACGAGAATTGGTCACTATCAGCTGAGATATGACCATTTAAATATATAATTATCCCATACAAATCACTGTATTTTCGCTGTCACGTGTTCCTTGATTACAGACTCATTTACTCGGGGTTAGCCTCGTATCAGTGTTCAAATATTTCCAAATACTAACGGTAAAGTAAAGAATTCAGAACTTAAACAATACGAACATTTTGAAATTCCACGGACCTTGACTGGAACACATGAATATTCTGCACAAAGGCACAACTAGGGGTAATCCTGAGCAACAGAGAACTTGAAACTGGAGCTGAGAAAAGGAGAGRCCCTCATTCTCCTATTCCCCTCCTCCCCAGTTCCCGTCCTTCGGGACTAATACTCAAGTTATAGTTCATTTAGATTTAGTATTTAATAGTAAAATTGTAAWCCAGAGATACGTCTCATTTCTTCGCGATCGTATAATTCTATTATACTTCAGCCGCTTCGCGGSCTGGCATGATCTGTAATTATACTTCAGAAATTTCGACTCCATATAACTTACAAACCTGTTCAGACAACGGAGGTTGAAAACTGGTCTCTGGCCCCTCCTTTCTTTGGAACAGCAAACAGGGTACTGATAAACCCTCTGGGGAATGTCTGCTTTGGTCTATTTTTGGAATTGCTCCTTTTTCTAGCAACTCCACAACCTAGCTCCTTCTGTATGAGCTGCCAGAGGTGACTGGTTTTGTACTGGATTTGTCATAAACTCTATTTGATAGCCCCCTTCAGTCGACAAAACCCATGGGTCCTCTGTTATAAATTACCAATGGGTCAGAAAAAAATTTAAYCTCCCTGCTATRGGGATATGAGTCATATTTTGCAAYACAAGGTGATAAAACATACCTGTAGGGAGATGTGGAGGCCTGGAAGTTACTGTTGTGGRAGCTGGGGGTGGCTTTGAAAAGCTCTTCTTGGTTGAAAGCCCCTGCCCCTGGGTTGTAGGGTTTTTGTTTTTGGTAGGTGTGAAATCCTCTCTGGAATCCTCTGCCACGATAGGACATGCCCCCTCGACCTTGAGGCGGGGCTTTTTCTGAAAAGGCTGCTGACCCACTTTTGCTGCTTCGGCCAAGTTTTTGGTAGTTTCTGCTCTAGTTTTGAGACGGTCTTCATGCCCATTCCCAAACAGGTCTTTATTAGCATCAGGGAAACTCCTCCTTAGATAGAGATGCTAAAGTAGGGTTCAGTTTAGTTAAAAGGTGCTGGSGTCTGTTTACAGATAACCATGCTGAGGCATTTCCAACTAGCTGAATGCCTTTCCTGGTAGTATTGAGCAGAGCTTGAGCTTATTCACTGAGACTCAAAGTGACATTATCAGGCTTCTGAACTCCTGTAATGAGAGCTGCCGAGTAAGAGACAAGAGACGGTGTATAAGCAGCTGCCACATCAGGTCTAGGAAACTCTTYAGTGATCATGAGACCTTCTGGTAAACTTTGATAGACTTCTGGTAAGTTCAATAAAGGCTTCTAGTTCTGCCGAGGCCTTCCATCTGGAGGTCGACTGATCTTCTTCAGGATCCGATTTCCGTTGGGTCTGCAAGATCCTCCTCRTTGTCATCAAAACGGCCTCTTTTGGAATAAGGCTTGATTATTTCAATTGCTTCATGAGCGTTTTCTGCTAGCTGTGTCATAAGACCTTCCAGCTGCACTGTTCTGTACTGGGTTTGAGCTTAGATTGCTTCCCATGGCTTTAATCGCTGAAGTTACAGCGGGAATAAGCTAAGCAAGGGCGGATCCAGCCATTTGGGGGGGGGGGGCTAATTGAGTTTGGGGGGCTAATTGAGTTTGGGGGAGCTAATTGAGTTTCTTCCGTCAACACAACGGAAAACAAGTCAAAAAAACATATAATTCTTGCATAACTCCACCTCTTGCAAAGYTGGAAACCAACCTCGTGGAGCGAAAATAGAAATGGCGACGATGGAAGACCGCGGGGGTTTGTGGGTACAGCTACCGCTGATCWCTGACKAATCCCCAATCAGGCGCGTTTTTTTTCTCCGAAATTCCGCGTCCAGTCGCGTCCAGCGACAATAATAAGCGATGACCAAATTCAACATGTTCAAAGGTGAATATCTATTCTATTGATTAATGTTTTCACGTTTTTCCATATCAAACATTGAGTGTCGTATTTCCGCACAATCCAAATATGGAATTGATCATACCATATATGGAGTGAGCTTTCCCTACTCAAACTTGGACACTAACATATAGAGTAAAACTTGATATGCCTGAAAATCAGAAAATAAAATCCTACATCCCAGACATTGAATCACGTAAGTTTTTTTTCAAGTTGTTACACAGATGCGATACTTAAAACCCATTACATTTATAACAAAAATATTTTTTATAGGGTCTGCACCATCACGTGATGGCAGGCATGACAGGAGGCAGTAACATGTACAATATATAGAGTACTTTTCCCCTGGGGAAATTGAAATCTTTTTTTCATGTAAATCAGATAAAAACAGATTCAATTGTTCCTGCTTGGTCCTGTCATGGCTGCCATCACCTGATGATCGATGCAAATTCTCTATTGCCTTGCCCAACAACGACTAGTCCAGACGTTGGACCCTCATTCCTTTCCCTACCCCTGAGGGTTTAGCTTAGGTTTTGCAGCTCTACTAGGGAGTAAAACAGATGGAGAACCCAAAGTAAAAACCTCAAATAATCAACGGGATAAGACTATAAATAACAACATAATTTACTCAAATCTGATGTTGAGACCCCAAAGGTCAAAAGCAAATGCACTTATCGATAAATACTGCAATGTGAAGATGCATAATATCCCAATAGGTACTACAAAAATTATAAATCAGCGTCTTTAATTTATTCATAAAGGATGGTTAATTATATTTATTACCTAGTGTGCATTTAGTATTTGTGGCTTAATAGCCTTCTTTGCCTTGAGCGTAACATTTTCTTATTTCAGACCATGCATTAATTCCCTAGGGTATCATTTCTTTGTTTAATGGTTGGGCTCAGTTGCACATRAGAAGACACATGAATGTATGTGAATACAACTACACTGTAAAGCAAAGAAGCTCTGCATTCTCAAGGGAATGACACATGGTCTGATCTGAAATGTGAAAACATTGCATCCAATTAAGCCAAGGAAGTCTAATTTAATTGTACTTATAATACTTGCTGATCGACCCATCTGGAGTTAGTACCAAAATGCTACAATTGATTTAGCATTTGCTAGCCAAAAATGATAACAGAGATGAAATTCTTATAATTATTAACTGCTTATATAGTGAAATTCAAAAAGCTACCTATAGTATTACTTCCATATAGTTTATCTAATGTGGGTCATATACTCTCCTTCAAATAATCTATTAAAAGGAGTGGAAGTGGAAGCTTATCCAGGTCATCAGTGCTGGAAATGTTTCTCAATATGACCCTTTTGCAAAGATCATCCAAAGTTTCTGCTAAAAAATGAAAAACATTTGTGCACGTTAACTTAGAATCACACAATGACCCACACAATAGCTCATTTATTTTTTCTGTTTGTGCWGTAGCTATATATATTATTATATTAGTTAATTTCCAATATTCAGCTTTGTATTTCTGAAGATGGCAAAAGCTTTGCTGAAGTAAAAGCTTCAGTTTATCAAGCCTCATTTATTATTTTCAATACTTTTCTACAATGTAGCTAATACTACATGTTACCAGCAGGTGCCACTTCTATTTTATCAATACAACCTAATTGTTATTCTTGGCCCCCCCCCCTCCCCACCCAATAAACATTTATGCTCCCAATTAGTCTTTGGTCCCTCTAGTGCCTGACTTTTCTATGCAGMTGTCATATCATTTTGCAAGCTAGCCCCTCTTAATATTCTGGGTCCTTACTTACCTCCATAATATTTCCAAGTAACTTCTTTTGTCCTTCCATAAACATCAAATATAGCAAAAATGTCTTTTTTTGCTGGAAGTCCTGTAAAAGCCACTCCTTTATTAACACCATTGGCATAAAAAACTAATTGTCCATCGTGTGTTACTTGAACTCCTAAACAATCGTTCTCTTTTAATGAATGTATGTTAAAGTCATATTCTTTTTCAAATGTTCCATTATGTATACGAGAACCAGATAAAATCCAGAAATCCTTGCAATCGTCTACGAATAAGTCTGTTGCTGCACGCACCACATTAGTATGTGGACAATTAGGGTTTTTCAAGGTCACTCCCAGTCTCTGAAAATAAGGATGTATTAAATATAAAATCTTAATAATAGACCTATAGCTCTTTAACTTGTGCATACTGTTTTCCTATTTCCTACATGTCATTCCCTAGAGTATAATTTTTTTGTTTAACAGTTGTCGATGAAAAGAGGCATGAATATGAATAAAAATAAATCTTATTTTTAAGAGAATGACAAGTGGTCTGAAATGGGTAAAGAATYAAGACAAAGAGGTCTATTGTCTTTTATATTTCTTTTGAGTTTTAATCAAGTCAGCTGTTTTATATCTACATTATTTAGAGTAATTTTGGTATAAAGTCTGACAGCAASAGGCTGGTGTGGGCCATGTCTGCTTGATTTTATGCGTGATATATAGGAGGTGCTTATCTGCATATACCTATAATAAATTATTGTCGCTGCAAAAAATGTATATCACATTAAGGTAATATCACAAGACACAAGACWCAACCAGTTTGTAAACAATGCATATTGCTGTAATTCGAGCTACGGTAATCAAAACTATTGTATTAAAATGATTTTCTAAATAATTAGATAAAATAAGAATTAATTTGAATTGGCATTTTTGGTTTCGCGAAATTGTTATGAGAAGTCATATATTTCCAAAMATGCATATAAATGACAGATAACTGACTTTCAACATATGACATACGTAACATTCTGGTTTATAACTGTATACTAAAAATGCAACACGTTAAACTTACCAATGAACCAGCCCATTTTAATTCCATCTGCTCAATCTTAAGCTGAAAAATCTCACCGATTTTCAAAGGTCTTCGAGAAAACACAACACCATGGTCGTAAGTATCGCCCTCTCTTGTCGCTCTGGAGTCAGTCTTGGAYAGTTTTATAAATCGCCCGTGTTTATGATGGAATTCAATTCTCCACGGAGTCGGGGTAGGAGGCATGATACATGGAATTTTATTTCTTGATGCTTGGAGGGTTCGATCGCGGCTTCTGCATGGCTTATCATACACACGGTTCTTTATGTTTACGTTTCACTTCCAGCACGCAATCAAGATGGCTTTCCTACCGAGAGGGACTGAGAAAAAACTTATGACGTCACAATAAAAATGTCAAGAACTTTAATTAAAAAAAGATTTTTAAGAGATGTAAAAATATCTTAAGACATAAAACTTCATAAGAGTCATTCAGAAGATTCTTTGCTAACGTTTTGTGCAAAGCTAGCAACTTCTTTGTGCTTACGTTTTCAAGCTCCTGTCCTACCGAGAGGGCCTGAACACCATTATGTCGTCACAATTAAAATTTTAAAAACTTTCAAAATATTTAATATAAAACTTAGAAAATATTACAAAGGATTCTTTGCTAATTATATTTAGGAAAGCTAACAATATCTTCGTGTTTACGTTTCACTCCTGCCCGCAKTCGACTGGCTTTCTTACCGAGAGGGTCTAACACTAGTTAACGAAAAGTACTGAACAAAAAGGAACTTCAAAAGTGTTATTTAAAATATTCTTTGACAATGTTATTGAGGAAAGCTAGCAATTTTTTGGAATTTGGACGTCGGGATTCGCGCGAGTCGCGCGCTTCTCGAAGGTTTTCAATCGTTACTGCGATGATGTCATTGGCTCGAACAAGAAGCCACGGCGCATGCCCAGTATGTGCATCCAAGATGGAGGAAGTGGAGGAGGAGGTAACTTTACACAAAAAGTTTTGAAATTTGTGGGAATATTTTGTAAAAAAATAGCATTTTGTATTTTATTTGTAAAATACATATGTATTGCTACCTTACTGTTTAATTTAGGAAAATGAAGTGTTCGAAATTACAGATTTTACCACTTCGTCTGACTGGGAAAGGTAAACGTCCATATTTCTACAATAACAATAATCTTTGAGCTAAAATCTTTGAGCTAAAAATAATAATAATTACAGATACAAAGCACAAATCTACCTGTATGTTCGTAAAGATCCTAACTTTGAAATAAAAATGAAAATGAAGATGCTTTATTCTTTCAAAGATTAGTACAAAAATTAGCTTTATTTTCCAACGTTAGTAGTTTGATCAAAATCTTTTTTCAAACCAAATGTTGTTCAATACTTGAAGGTTTATTGCAAGGCTTGAAGAAGTCCTCCATGAATGGAAACTTGATGATGGCACGAGATTCACTACAAGATCTTCTAAGGTATTTGGACTGTCAAAAAAAGTAATACATACTCATTGCTATTTTTACTATTTGTATATCTAAAGTAGCTTTTCAAAATAAGCTTGTATCAATCACTTTTAAGTCATGAAAACTACTCTCCTATAAAAATATGCCTTATATTTTAAGATTGTAAAATTAAGTTAGATGAGATACAGGACTAAAAATATTGACTGCTCAATATGGCCAGACACGATGAACAGCCACATCGGACTGATCAACACATTGACCAGTCAACGTGCCCGGGGGGGGGGGGGGGGGGGGGGGGGGGGGGGGGGGGACTCTCATATATGGACTTAACGGGGATGATCCGCTGAACTGGGTATGGGTTTTCGAGCTTCTTATTATAAACAGGGTATGCAATTTCACTCAAGTTCCAAGTTYTTCCTGAGTTTCCTGTCATATTCAGGGWTYCTACTTTCGTATTCACCGAAACTGGTTTTTATGGTCGTAAAAAAACGATACGCGAAATGACATGATAATGGAACAGGAACTCAGTGCAATAAATTATATTTTTTATCATAAACAGGGTCCACAAATTTGAGGKTTTTTTTATCATAAACAGAGTACCCCTTTCAGAATCCCAGCAGAACACCCCAACCCAAATTCTGGCGGAGTACCCCCCTCCCCGGGGTGCCCAGACAGGAAGACTGGTCTAAAAGTGCCAGAGTGGTAATATGAGCAACATTTGCTCAGTATTAATTAACTTGCAATGCAATAATGTTGCATGTAACAAGTTGCGAGGTTTTGTTGACTGCATTACCAAAACTTTGGATACTAATATTTAGATAGATATATATATATATGTTCTACTCTCCAGGGTTCAGGATCATCATTCACTGCTTCAACAGAAAAAGTTAAAATCAACCCCATCCCTATCAAGAAAAGTGAACATGTAAGACATCACTGAAAAATTTTAAGATATGGTTGTCTTTCATTCGCCTCATTGCATTTCATAATTTTTTTTTCAGCCACCCATCCATCTCATTCATTTATTCATTACTTCCATCCATCCATTGTTTTCATTCATTTAATTATTATTTCTTTATCATTCATTTTTTCAGCAGTTCATTCCTAAACTTATAACTTTTTTTATTTGTTTATCCATGCACCAATTCATTCATTTGTTTCATAATTTATCCATCCATCCACCCACACACCCACCCACCCACCCATCCATCTGCATAACATACATTTCTAGCATATTAGCCATCTTCTAGTTCAGGGACACTTGGTTTAACATTGGTCTGTTGTACGTACAGTAGGTCATGGTTTCAAGCCCAGTGGCAGGACCAACACTCAGGGTTTTAAAATATCTGAGTAGAAGGTGCTGCCTTTACTAAAAAAAATATCTGCAAATGGATAGACCTTCACTGTGGCTCTGATGATCAATAAAGTGGTGATTCTCTCTTTATTAGAGATGTTGAAAAATGCTAGATGTGTATTTTTCACTATGAGACACATTGATGGTCACAAGTTTATATGATTATGCTAAGTTGCAACTGTCACACTTCACCTTCAATCTCCCTAAATAAAGTCAAAAATAGACAGCTTTACCTTCGTTATTTGTTGTGCACATTTCAGACCATGTGACGCCACTCTTGGAAGTTGATTCTTGCATATGTAAATATTTCTAATGCATTTACCTCTCCTGGGTGGACGGCTTAATGCCTAACAGGCCTTGCAAACCAATTGATAAGGCAGCCRGTAAATCGAATTAAAATTTAGAATTTGAATTTTTGGAGGGAGGAAAACTGGAGGAAAAGCTCTTGAAGCACAGGAGAGAACCAACAAACAACTCTACTCACATATGACACATGTATGCATCACAGGTCGACTAAAATACATGCCAGCATATTTTTATTCACCAGACATAAATATTGAAATGTTTTCTAGGAGAAAGAAGGCACATGGGCATTTATGCAGGAAGAAGTCAGCTTTGCTACATTTACTTTCAATATTGCATATCATTATCTCAAAAGTAAAAGAAAAGAAAAGCACTCAACTAAAAATATTAAAGAAGGTATGTATTTATTTAAAAAATCAAGGAATTAATTTTTACTGAAAAATCTTTTTATGCACTGCTAAAAAAATAAAACGACTACAGTTCCCTACATTTCCTTCCTTTACTCATCCCTTTCTCTGACCTCATCCCTTCCATCCATCCATCTATATCCATCCATCCATTCATTCATTCAGCCACCAATCCATACAGTACATCCATTCATTCATTTATATCTATAGCCACCCATCCATCCATTTATCTATCCATCTATCTATCCATCCATCTATCCATCCATTCATTTATATAACCACCCATCCATCCATTCGTTCGACAATCAATCCATCCATCCATTCATCCATTCATGTTTTCCTTTCTCCCTCTCTTCCTCTTTTCCCTTCCCTCCTTTCTCACTCCTTCAATCCCCCCTTTACTTTTCTATTTATTTATTCATATACATTCATTTCTTTCATCCTTTTTTCATTTGTTCAATTTGTTTATTTTTTTAAGGATCTGAGGAGGGTATCCCGTCAGCAGTAATGGATATGTTTGACATGGATTTTGACTTTCCACCTAGAGTACACTGTCTCAGTCGATGGTGAGCTAAATTATTCCCATTTTTGACATTTTTACGAACCAGATGAGCCGTGAATTTTGTTTCAGCCAATCACAGCATGTTTAGATGTTTTGCCGCCAGCCCTCATTTCCTCATTACTGTAACCCAACTTTTGCCTATTTTTCTGAATTCTTTTGACTAAAATATAAGATATACATGCCTACAAGAAGCAGAAATATGGAAATGAAGACTAAAAACAATTTCACTTTAAGTGCCACATTTGCTCTGTTCTTTTAAGCTCCATAAATGCTTTAGGGCCAGTCATTTTGTCCGCTCATGCTTTGCACCCCGGGTTCACTGCTCAGCTGGAGATTTATAACAAATCTCTCACAACTAGTGTGTGCATGGGTTTCCTGTGTTATAGCTGAAGTCTCATTAACATCATAATCAATAGTGGTTCAATTGCGCAACGCAACCGTGACGTCATGAAAAACGAAGACAAAGGCGAAATTCGGACAAACAAACTTAGAAGTTTACTTTCAGCAGATAATTTTCACAGCCGATCGCAGTTGCTCTTAGTTTACATGGGTTATTATTGTAACTTTAAGTAAAAATAATAAAACCGGTTCGTATAATCCTCGTGGTGGTTAAACAGAATGCAATGTTTGTCCGAATCTTTAAGCTATTTTTAGAATCAGTGCGCTGCGCTATTAACACTATTTAGTATTCTTTTCACTGGTTGTCTTTTTTCAGGTTTGGTTTAAAGGAATTCATAGTTCTTACGCCAGCGCAGAATATAGAAGCCATTGATAATGAATCACGGTGCCATTTACTTCTAAGTTCAATAGCCATAGCATTTTCAAATGCTAAATGGTAGGTTTATGTATCTGGTATACCAGTAAAAAGCCCTCAATCTATATTTTTGATGTCACCATCTTAGTACTTTGGTTACAATGCATGTGAGCCACAAGAGAATGAGATGACCTTAAACCATACATGTACTGTAGGATTCAATTGACTATAACTAATTTTGTTTCCACCAGCTGATGGCTGAAGTGTTACTTCTGTAAATTTGCTTTGCTCGCCTATAGTATAATTATGTGACAACCTTCTTTTATCATCAGAGTTGTTTTATAGTGCGAGCCAGAATAGTCAGACAGTACTCATTGATAAATTAGTTTGCACGTACCTTTTAATAATAAAAATCTTTAGTTGCCACTCCCACCTAGACAAAAGTCAGGTACTTTTAGGGGATTTTTTCAACATTTCTGACCACCATTACCACCCTGCATATGGCCTAATATGGGCCTTGTTATTAATGCAGGCCTCAGCTTATATGTGGCTCATACAGGCAATAAAGCTAGAGTTATGTCTGCAGCCATTTTTTTTCTTCTACTTATATCTACTGACAGTAATTAGTACTGAAGAGAGGAATACCACTTTTGTCTTGCAGTACAGTTCCAATGTTTATCCAGGCCAGTCAACGATGGAGACGCCTCTACTATGGCGTGTGTCTTGGTGGAGAGTTTCGAACTTCATTTGAAATGTGTCACCTTAAGAGTACTCCCCCACAGTATGACCATTTAGCAGGTCTATTGGAGGTCTTTAAAGATAAGCTGGTGAGTTATTTGTACCTGGG
>NW_022261474.1:88471-99500 GCF_009602425.1 Actinia tenebrosa | reverse complement strand
AAGTGGCCCTTTAAATATGCATATAATGCATTTCAAGCTTGGTAAACAAAACCAAACATGCATCAAGCAACAAAACCTTCATCAACCTTTTTTGAAATTGTAGTATTCTTATGTTGAAATCTTGGTTGTCTCGTAGAATGCAAGATCAGAGCAGCCCGTTTTGGAAAAAGAGCCAAGCAAACAACAAGTGAGTGGAAAATAATATACACCGTAGAACAGGGGGAAGGGGTTTAACGGTAAATGTAACGACAAATCATGTTGTTTAGCGAAATAATTACAGGATCTTTTTAAAAGAAAATATAACGGTCAAATCACTTACTTACTCCCCATTATGCCTGCTGGCATCTAGGCAGCAACAAGGATAACCGTTTCACGAAATAACCCTTTACCACCCTGGCAGAATGAATGCACGTTCAGCCACGTTAACCACGCGGCCATGTTGGTGTGATATTAGGCATATTAGAAAAAGCTGGGTGGAATTGGCATTTCCGTGCATTGTCAGTGGGCCTATTTTATGGGAAATGTTTTCAAGATGGCGTCTTTTGTGTCCTCGAAAAGAGTCCCACGATGCATCATGCAAACTCGACCTCAGGATGGCTAATAGTACTAAATGAAAGCTTTATTTATGAAAACCGCCAAGTTTGGTGCTCTTGTTTCTCTTAGACATGGTTGCCAACCATCGATGGATTTATCTTTGGAATGCTTTGCAATACAATAAAACACGCGAATAGTCTACATCAAACCGTATCTAAACCTGTGCAACAGATAATTTAAAGTTTTAGTTCGATTTATGATTCTTTCCCCGTGAGGGTAGTATAGGTACATGCACCACAACAACATAGCCAATGACAGTGGGCCCTGTAGCGTTAGCATAGTATTGAACCATGGTCAAAAGTTTACTTGCAAAAGGTTATAGGTAAATAAGTCACTTGCAGGACATAGTCACATGACTGTTACTGGATGGCAAAAAATTTCAAACTTTTATTCAAATACGTTTTTTCTAAATTGCTAATATCATATCCAAAACCTTTTCCAAAATGCTTTTTTTCCCTTATTAGATACTTTTGATTTCAAGTTACGAAGCAATTTAAAGTTTGTTTGCCATCCAGCATTGCCTTTCCCAAGGGACGGACCTTTGGCTGAACTGATTCGTTATCAAAGTAATATATCAGCACGTGACTGTTTGCTGCAAAAGGCCTTTTTTAAGGCCATCTTTTTCCAGTATTTGATTGCTTGTCTTTTTTACAGACACCCCCTTCATCGCCAGCACAACAAGATTTCCCACGTCCTGCAGGTCGCGAGTACATACTACGAACAACAGTTCAGCGGCCATCCCGTTCTTCAAGACCATCCCCTCAGCGAATATACTGCGTGCTGGCAGGAGACGAGTTTAGGCTTGCTGGTGCATTCACTGAGGATGTTATATTCCAGTAAACAGTTAACAGCATGTCTTAATCATAATGACTTGTTATCGTAATAGACCTTGCGTGTTGTTTTTCCATACCAGACCATGAATCATTCCCTAGAGTACCATTTCTTTGTTTAACGTTTATTCATGAGAAGGCACGTGAATAATACAACTCAAGGATCTTAATCTCAAGATAATGACACGTGGTTTAAAATGGGGAAATGTTACGCCCAAGGCAAAGAGGTCTGTTTTTGTCCAAGGCCATGAAATATATTAATTTATAATACAAAAATTGAGCCTGCGTAGCTGGTGTTGAGGTCACTCCCTTCTTGTTTTCAAAGCTCTTAACTATTTTTAACCGTTTGAGGTCGAAGCCAAAGTTGACAGATTAAAAAAAAAAACACTTAAAAACGTAAAACCTGTAAACGTGTGCCGTGCCGTGCCGTACCGTGCGGTGCCGTGCCGTGCCGTGACGGTTAGCGTTTGACGCATTTATCTCGTTCGCTCTATAGACTGGTTCGTGAATTCCGTACAATCTGGTCTATCTCTGACTCGACGCATATTGGACAGTAATGGATACCACTGACCAGCTGCTACGCAGGCTACGTAGATTGAAAGCTACTAACTTCATTACCTTAGCAGTCCAGAAAAAAAATAGATACAAAAATTATGAATTTGACTAGAATTATTAGGGTAACTTGAAGCCTTTTATCCTGACTCGATCATTATTTCTGAGGGACGAGTTCATCGGAGAACAAATAAACATCTTCCCACTTTCAACGAGTTTTTCCTTTTTACCCAATAAGCCAGTTCCTAGTTTAAGAATCGTTTTCAGTGCGCATGCGATTTTATTCCGAATTTCTCACCAGAGTAAAATCGCATGCGCACTGGCAACGAACTGGCTTATTGATTTAATCCGTGATTATGCGGTATTTTGAGGGTCGTTTTACGAGTCCATTTCAACATAGTTAATTATTAACTATGATTTAAACAATTGTCTTGACGTCAGACGTCTTCATCAAAAATAAAATGAAAATTTCTTCAAAAAGATCATTGAACTTTGAGTTTTAGATTAAAATAAGAGAGCAATCTTGGTATTTTATGAAGTATTTATGTAGAAATCAAAATAAATTTATAACTCAACTTCGCAATGGTCGTTTCATATGTATATGACATTTTTGTGCTCACGCAGGAAGTGACGTAAGAACAAAATAAGAGTAAGGAGAAGGACGCGCCGTAGGCAAGAGCTTCTCACACTTCTTGAGTGCTTACGGCGTTTACAGTAAAATATTTACTGTACTGAAGGTAAATCTGATTAACTTATTAAAGGTGGGTAATCGCTAACGAAACGGCGCCGGCGCTGCTTGGCACGGATAATGCAGCGGTAAGTACTCAGAGCGTACGTACAGCTGATTCAAACCAGAAAGACCGTTGGTGGACGTGTTAAATATATTCATATCGTACGGCTGATTCGAACCAGAAAGACCGTTGGATGGAGAGATAAGTGAACACTATTTAGTATCCATTTAGAAACAAACATATATCAATTCAATTAGAAATCTACGATTAACTGAAACAATCACACATATTTAAACTCAATCCGTCTGTCCTGGCGCCCTTGAAGAAATAATAATAATTATTATTAATTATTATTATTATATAATTATTTCTTACTGGTGGGGAAAAAAAATCTTTAAAACGAGCTAAATTCAAAAAATAACCACACAGAGCGAAAGAAGTTATATTTCTCAATGGTCGGGTGAAATTTCGAGGCTTTAATTTCACGTGTTTCAATGATGTTATTGATATTTTTGATAAATCCCCATACATTTCCTTATAACATGACACCACAGAAACCAAGCTTGGGCTACCTGTGGTCCGATGGATGATCTACAAAAGGCAAAACTAATGCTTGGGTCACCTGTGGTATGTACCCACRATCCTTATCGATCGTGTTGACTAGTGCCCAGACTCCTCCGCCGTTGACAGAAAAGTCCAGCAAAGTTCATTTCAAACCGGCGAAAATGGCGTCTTTACACGTGTACCTCTGCACTATACTTGTTTTATTTCTATCTTTTCAGGTCCTAGCAGGGTAAGTAAGACTTCTATAGACTCTTCATCTATCGTATTAGTGATAAGACCTTTTAACTGTAACATTTCTGTCCGTACAGGAGGGATTTTTATGCTATTCTAGGCGTCCCTCGCGATGCTAGCACGAATCAAATCAAGAGAGCGTACAGAAAACTCGCAATGAAATGGCATCCCGATAAAAATAAAGAAGACCCTTCTGCACAGGACAAATTCCAGGATATAGGGTCAGCATATGAGGTAGGAATGATATAATTAAATTGGCGTCTGTTTATTATTTTCGCTGTATAGTATAGAGTATTTATGAATGATTTATAACCCTGTGTTTTATCAAACGCATCCCTAGTTTAGTTTATCAAAGTTACTTCAAAATTATCAATAAAAATTTTCACTAATAAATAAATTAAATAATATCATTCCAGTGCATTTTATAGATATAGGAATAAGCATTTTTCCTGCAGTATTTTATATTTAAAACAATGACGAAAAGAGACAAAAATATATTCTTTCGTGAGCGTCTACAATGTGTCGAAGTCGACAAAAAAGCGTCCAAAATTAACTCAATTATTTCTATATTTAAAAAATGCATTTATTGATGCAAAAATAAGTTGAGTAACGTTCTTAAATTCTTTTATTTATGTGCAAAAAGCAATATTTGCTCTCAGATTGAAAACATATTTAAAGTGTAAAGGTTTTAGCGTCACAAGTGTTACGATTTGATTGGTTACTCTCTGAATGAATTATTTTAATCTGATTGTGTTTTTCACTTCCGATATAAAAATCACTAATACTACATAAATGAAATAACCGAAACAGAGCAACAAACCGAAATAATAATATATGATATTAATTATAATTTCTTAGGTTTTAAGTTCCAGTAGCAGAATATGATTAATTTTTCTTATAAGACGACATTGAGCTTTTGGCTGCCATTGATTTTTATTTTTTATTTACACCTGGTAAAACAAATTTAACGAAAAGATAATATTGAAAAAAGCAAACTATACAAGCTGCTACATGTATAGAGGTTACTAGAGAGAAATTCAAGACTAATTAATTATACAAAAATGCTGTTGTGGAAAGTACTGCTGTTTTTTTCATTTGCAAATCATCCTTATAACTGAAATATATGGTTTTTGTACACTTTTAGGTTAATACTCTTCAAAATACTTGTTTTAAATTACACTTAAATGAACATGTTCTTGAATTTACGTCATCTCATTTGCATATTGATATTTCAAATGTTTATATCTCTGAAAAGAGAGGTCCACATACAAAAATACCTCAACCATATTACTACGCTGTTCACATATAAGTGATTTTGAAAATAAATTTTTTTCCCTTGACGAACACTTTAATATTGATTGGTTCCCACAACACCAAGCTTCAGACCAGAATATTCATATGATCAGAATTGTGGGTCCCAAGACCAAGATTGAAAAACCCTAGCACCATTCCTGGAAAGACTTGACACTGGTTTTTATTGTGGTTTTTTATTCCATTTATCTTTTTTTATCGCATTTTCAGGTAATAATTAAATATTATTATTATTTTCAGGTATTAAGTGATAAAGAGAAAAGAAAAATATATGATTCACGAGGAGAAGAAGGATTATCACAGTCTGGTATGGGTCATGGGGAAGATCCTTTCTCTAGGTAAGATAATGTCAAGTAAAGGCTAACATTTTGTTTATTATCTGCTCTCTGATTATCCAACTAATTATCCAACTTAAAGTGATTACTTTTATAGTATTGCTCAGTAAATCCTTGGTTTGCAATCAATCCCAAGAGAGCACAATAACAAAAGGGATGTCTGCCATGTTGGAAGATATAACAAAAGAATTAATTGAAAAATCTTTTGTCAAATTCTTCCAACATGGCAGCTATGACGTCTATTGCAAATGAAGAATACACGCTTTTGTTAGGCATTTGTTAACTAAGGTTGAGAATTCCTTTGGACAATAGATAATTGAATTAACAAAATTTTAAAAAACACATCATTAGCAGAATTTTTAAACACTACATAGTTGGTATGACTTTGGGTATGACTATGTAGTTTCCTAGCTCATGGTAATACATGGATTTTCTACAGTAATTTCTTTTTGGGTATTGTTTTGTTGCAGCTTCTTTGGTGGTTTTGGCTTTCATTTTGAAGGTGCAGAACACTCACATCGAAAGGAGATCCCACATGGTTCAACATTGATAGTTGATCTGGAGGTTACTCTAGAAGAGCTATATAATGGCAACTTCATAGAGGTAGGGATTGATGTAGTTACATTCAGGTCTCTAACTCCTTTGGAGCATGCACCGAATCAACTCCCTCTTTGTCTTTAAAGACAAGTGAGCACCCTTCCAGTATAATCACATGCAATTGCTGGGTTTAACTTAAAGTCATTTCCTGTCTCGTGTGGAATGTTCATCAGCTGAATAACAAGTTTTCAATAGAATTCTTTCTGGTTGACGACTCATGGTGATAAGTTTTTGACCACCATTTGGTGCAGACAATGAGATTCAAAGACTTTTATCAGCTAATTGAAACCCAGCAATTCGAGCAGCTCAGAAAATTTAATGCCGGTATATCTTTGAGGAAAGAAGAAACCTCAAAGTACACCAAAACGAACATGAGAACATTGCTTAGCATAACAACCAATTTTCTAACAACCTGTCTTTTTCAAAATAAATCARAACATGTTTGTTATTTCCTTTAAGGTATTGAGATGTAAGCCAGTAACCAAGACAGTTCCTGGTACAAGAAGGTGTAATTGCCGTCAAGAAATGAGGACAACTCAGTTAGGTCCAGGACGCTTTCAGATGTCACCAGAAGAGGTCTGTGATGAATGCCCAGCAGTTACGTATGTTAGCACGGAGAAGCTATTAGAGGTTGAAGTAGAACCAGGAATGAAAAATGAACAAGAATATCCCTTTGTTTCTGAGGGTAAGATACATGAGATCTTCCAAAAAATTTCATCACTATGCTCAGATTTGAAAACAAGGCATGTTGGGGCAATACTATTACTCGTGCAACTCTTTTACTCACACTATGGAAAAAACAAAATACAAAACTTTCATAATTCTGCTTTTTTTCTGATAGAGAAAATGAGGCCCTTTTGCCAGAAACTATCAATGCTGTTTGAAAAAGTACTTCATGAAAATTATTTCCAGAAAAGTTTGCTAAATTTGGCTGGTAAATTGAACCCTGAAACAACCCCTGAGTATGATCTAAATCAGGGAACAGCTTACTCACAAATTGAACCCCTGAAAACCCCTGGGCTAACTCAAAGATCTATGCTTTATGACAAAGCTCAGCCAGAACTGGGACTTGTTGGGTCAAATCTTTGCCTTGCCAGTCATCTTAGACAGTATTAATGAGCCATTAATGAGATGTAACAGAGTTAAAACTCATTTTGCCCTTCATCATGACTGGTAACTGACCAGCCATCATTTTGGTAATGGTACTAATAATTGGTATACACCTAATTGAAAAAACATTGTCAGGTTCAAAAAAAGGTTATATCATCAAAGCTAAGACCAAAGGGGAGCATGGGAAGACAAACAATTAAGCTAATTTCATGCGTATTGCAATATTTTCCTTCCTGTGCACATTTTATGTATCATGGTTTTGGCATGTTGTTGATCTAGGTCAACCGACTTTGCTCTACTGTGCATTTTTACATGTCTATATGCAAATATGATACACAATTCGGAGTACCCAAAATCCTTTTCGGTCTTAGCTTCGATGATATGACCTTCGAACCCAACTACGTTTTTTGTGTATAGTATTAACATAATCACTCACCTCCTAGCAAACGGGACAAATTAAACGAACACTCAATGTATTCATACAAATGGTTAAAAAGTAGGTTTACAAGTTTCTACATCAGTTCTTAGTATCTTATGAACGTCATTCACAGGTGAACCACATATTGATGGAGAGCCTGGTGATCTCAAGTTCAAAATCATAGAACTCAGGTAGGACTTTGTTTAATACTGTACAAAGTTTAACCATTAACTGGTATCCCCTTATAAATCTATGATGTTTTTATGTTCTTAGACACAAGAGATTCCAGAGGAGGGGCAATGATCTCTTTACCAATGTAACAATTTCTCTTCATGATGCATTAGTTGGATTTAAAATGGAAATACCACATCTAGATAAACATAAGGTAAGGATTATTTTTTTTCCTGTTTCGGTAAAAAAATAGCAAGTAACAATTTATAGCCATGAGAAAAAATTTGATGTAAAAAAATTTTAGAACTACAAATAAATTATAGTTAAATTTTATTTATTTGAATTTTTTAATATTCTTCATTATTCAAACTAAGTACCTATTGTGCATAGTAGTTTTCATTCAAGCAGACAAAAAAAAAGATCAACTTCAATGCCTTTGGAATTTTTGAATTTTAGTTTTAGAAATTAACTTGAATGCTAAGTTAACATGTAAATGCCACAAATTCCATCAAGAAAAAGAGTGATTTCTTGGTATGTTTTTTTTTCATGTTAGCCTGGCATGTGCAATAATTTTGAAAAAGGAAACACATCTCTCCTCTATTCTGCTCTTCCCTCCGTGAATATCAACTCCTAAACTCCAATCTGATCATGGAACGAGGACCTCAAACGAGGTTTGTTAGCCAAAGAAGAATCTTTTTTTTATTTTTACTGTATTTCTTCTGCCTTAGGTTCACATCACAAGAGAAAAGTTCACATGGCCTGGTGCAAGAATAAAGAAGAAAGGAGAAGGAATGCCTAGCTATGAAAATAATCATGAAAAAGGAGACTTACATATAACATTTGATGTAGAATTTCCAAGAGGAGTACTAACAGCCGCGGAAAAGGATGGTAAGGAATTCATCCTTTCTGTTTACCGGGGCTTAAAATAACAGCTGGTCATCGGACAATGTCAGCCAAAATTGGAAGTTTTCTGGTCAAATCTTTACCTTCCTGGTCAAATCTTTACCTTCCTGGTCATTTTGGCCAGTAACATTAAGCCAGAAACTGAGTATGGCCGAGCTAAGGCTACTGGTTCTGGTCAGCATGACCGACAATGATTGGCCAGCATTATTTTAAGCTTTGTTTACTGATCTATAATAAGAGCACATGGCTTTTGGTTTTGCCGAGTCTTCTTGGTTCACTGGCTTTTGTTTTTGCATTCTCATTTTTTATGAAAGGATCCTCTACCAAAACTTACTATTTATTCATTCATTTATTCATTGGTTCGTTCATCCATCCATTCATTTTTTTATTTGAGAATGCATTGCCTGCCCATGTCTAATACTGTTATACAATATATTCTATCTTAACAGATATCAAGAGGATCCTCAAGCAGTCATCCTTCCAGAAAGTCTATAATGGTCTATAGTTAGTATTACTAGGAATATCATTTTCAAATTTCAAAATGGACAGGACTGAGTGAGGTAGCTGTTGTCAAGATTGTTATCATTTTTACACATTTTTACAAGATGGATACAAAGAACCTTTTAAAAATCATAAATGAAGTTACGTGGCTTAAATAATGGCTGGTCAATAGACAATAATATTTCCTGCCACAATTGGTACTTGTCTGGCGTCTCAGGCATTTGGCTCCTGACTGGTCACAAGTTGATCAGTTTGATGTGCCTGGCATGGAGCAGCCATTGTACTTTGAGTTTGTATCCAGCYGAGCAGTGAATGCGATGCGCAATATATGAGTGGACAAATTGACCTGCCCTAAGCATTTTTGGAGCTTGAAGAAGCAAACGTTGGCAGTTACGTGAATTTATTTTATTCCTCCTTTCCATATTTCTGCTTCTTGTAAGCTTAAAATTTATATTTTAGTCAGTCAAAAGAAAACAGAAAAATATAGCATGACATGACATATAAAGAAGCATGGGAATGAGGACTGGTGGCAAAACAGCTAAACACACTCTGATTGGCTGAAACAAAATTCACTGCTCAGCTGGATGTGTGTTATGTTGAATCATTGACAATGCCAGGTCATCAAAATGTCTGGATATCACAGTTCAATTCAAAAAATAATATTAACGTATGTCATCATTTTTTTCAACAACACAGCAATGYTAGGAAGCTATGAAAATTTAACATCATATTGCTCTCAAACTTTCAACAGTCATTTGTAACTTCAGAACATCAATAGACCCTTTTCGAGTTCCAAATTACCGCTGTGTTTCTTGATTACAGACTCATTTACACAGGCTAAGCCTCGATTTTGTGATGAATATTCACATTTTCAAGTCAAGGTCCGTCAAGTTTCAAAGTGTTCGTATTGTTGAACTTGTGCATTCTTTACTTTACCGTTGGTATTTGCGAGTAATTAGACACTGATTCGAGGCTARCCCTGTGCAAATGAGTCTGTAATCAAGGAACACAGAGGTAATTTGGAACTAGAATAGGGTCTATTCCACCTACTTGGTAATTCAAAATTATTTACTATCTTAAATTTATAATTGAAAATTTGTAAAAAATTCCAAGTTTTCATATCATTAATTATGAACTTCTTCAAATTCCAACAACTTCATCACCATTAAAAAGTGCAGCTACAGACATGTACATAAAAGGGAATAAATGGCTTTGGTTTCTTCTTGTACTGTATTATGAGATTAAAATTGACCCAACATAAAAGGTCTAGTACTGTTAATCTCATAAAAACTTTAAAAGGATTATTTCAACAGTCTTCAAGTTCTTTATTTACTGACATATTTCTTACGTATGCCATTGGTACTCGGCACCTTGGTTGAGAAGTTGTGAAGTAGAAAATTGAAATAATAAAAAGAAATTCAAACCAGGTTACTAGTGTTATAGAGTTTTGATTGTAATGAAAAGTAATTCTCAGAAAGAGAGGAGGACTAAAGCCCCCCCCCCCCCCCCCCCCCCCCCCCCCCCCCCCCCCCATCTCTGCCATCCATGTATTAATAATTATTGCRCATGAGAACTCACATGGATATGGATACAACTCAAACAAAATAATAAAAATTAAAAAATTAATTATCTTATTCTTAAGAAAATGACGTGGTCTGATAGAGTGCACGCACTAAAACCATGAACATTAAATAGTACTAATTAGTACTATTTCATACAGAATCCTTTGTTTCCTATTGTTTAATTATCGCTATTTAGTGCTAAAAATCAGTATTTGTTTCACGGATTTAGTGTGAGCACTCTATTGAGAAACATTACTAAACACCTAAGCTAAAATCAGTAAAATAAGAGTCACCAGATACCAAATATATAATTTTTTTTATAGAATAATTTGTCATTTGTCACTATAGCTGAAAGGGAAACTCTGTAAAAATCAGTGTGCCTGATAGGAATTGAACACATGACCTTTTGCATGCCGGTATAAATTTATATTTTTTTACATTTGTTTTACAGCCCAAAAATATTKTAATTAATAACCACTCCCTTTTTTATTTTACATCACTGAAATATCTTACCACTGTACTACAAACACTCAAGTTTGTCAACCAATCAGATTACAAAATTCATAATCTGATTGGTTGACAAACTTGAGTGTTTGAGTACAGTGGTAAGATTTTTTTT
>NW_022261474.1:78260-88279 GCF_009602425.1 Actinia tenebrosa | reverse complement strand
TAATTATTAATTATAAATAGAGTATTTCAATTCCTTCATTGTTTGTGTTCTTCAATTACCTATGATAGCAATGCAACTGTATTTTTGATTATGTGTTTAAAAAAGTTTTTAAATGAAAGGCTTGAGTGAGATGTTTATARATGACTGGCTTGACCGCAATAACGAAATTTCTCTGAAATGTGTAATTCCAGAAATTACCCTTCACCGATTATGCAACTATGCATGTGTTCTCCCTACTTTTATACTAATTATTACGCATGGTTGCACATTATGGAATAGAAAGCTTATGCCTAGTCTCCTCCTAGCAGCTTTTAGTGTTGCCACGCAACACTCACTCCCCTATGTACTCAGCTTGACGACACTAATAGTGGCTGGGTAGGAGACTACTAATGCTAGGAGACTAGCATGCATCGTGCTTCTCTTATTTTTGAATGTAAGAATTTAGTTAATTAATGTGAGTATTTTAGTATTTTCCATAAATTTGGGGTTATAGTCCTGGCTCCTACACCCCTGTAATTCCATTTCTTTTGTCTTATAGTTATAGTTACTAATTCATTATAGAACTTTGTTTGACTTGGCAATGTAAGTCATTATGCCTAACAGCTATCCTTGGCCTGATGAAATACCTTAGCCACACTCACTAAAGGGAACATTATAATTGCACCCAAAAATGACCCTGTCTGAATGGCAATCCCACACCAAAATAAAGCTCTCTGGCCTATCTCTCTCATGATGGAACATATCGTTAACTTGGTGTAGCTCACAAGGCCTCCACTTAGTACACTGACGCTAACCTACAAAAGAAATTCAAAATTATACAAATAATTTGATTATTCTTTAAATAAATTGATATAAAATAAATGACATTTGTACCAATAAATCATTCAAATTGTCAATTGAGCACATTTCTGTATATCTTCAATGAATAGACCTCCTCGGCTCGGGAGTAATGTTTTTTTCCGTTTCAGAGAGGTCTACATGTGTTTTCAGTAAGCAATATGAAATTTTATTAGACCTATATATGTAACTGCCCTTGGGTTTTGCACTGCCAACAATCTCTTTTTGATCAATAATAATAAATATATATTATATCAACTATAGTACTGACCACAATGATAGAGCCAAGAAGAGTGCCATGGAGAGGAGGTGTTGGACTTAACGAGGCTAAGACCAAAACAAAAGCACTCAGTAGCGTATAAAGAACTGAGAAAACTGTGACGAGAACAGCCGATCGACTCGGCAGCCATAATGCAATAAAACATGTAAATGCACTTGCAATAGAGGTCAGTGTTACAACTGAAATGAAATAAAATATGATGTAAGAGAATGTACAAACGATCAGAATGACTCTTTTGATGTGATTGTACGAAGAAGAAGCTGGATTGATGGATGAGGGGATCAAGTAGTGATCAAAGGTTAAATGAATGAAAMATGAATGAATGAATGGATAAAGGAATGAATGAATAAATTTATACGTCAAATAAATGAAGAATCGAAGGAACAAAGAAATATTAAGGAATATTAAGATGACAATATAGGGATACAAAGAAAAAAACAGGCTGATGAATGCATGAATAAATGAATAAATAACTGAATGAATGGATGGACAGATGTTTAGATAAATGAATAAAAAAAGATGGCTTGGAGGGCAGATAAATGGGTGGATGGATTGCTTTGATGACCCCTTACCTAAGTGATATGCCTTATTACCATAAGGTTTACAAGCATAAGCCTGTACAGATGTTAACACACCATTAGCAAGACAATTGATCCATGCCTGGATTACCAGCAAGTATATAAACCCTTGCCATGTGCGTCGGCGACAAGAACGTCCAAATATTCCAGGACATGTTTCTGATACGTCATCCCTGTCTAGAAAATCTACCCCCAACAAGGACTGTCTTTCATCTTCACTCACTGCCCTCTGTCGTAAACCCCTGGTCAGGGGTACTTTAACATGCTGTGTTTTGGCAAATGGCATATAGTTTAATATCAGGAATGCAACAGCACAGAGGCACATCATTCCAAACAAAAACAAGAAAAAAGCACTAGGCCCAAAATTTTCTTGGGCATTTTGTGAGACTGTGTGTGTGTTATTGGTAGTATTTGTGAAGCATTTTTGTTGTTCCCCTATTCCTTGTGCAAGACCTATGAATCCTGGTAGCATTCCACTCAAAGTCTCTCCTACAAAAAGTGCAGTTATGTATTCCGTTTTAAAGGTAGCCATAAACGTCAGGAACACAACTGATGAAGTACAATCCACAATAGCCAAGCTAAACGACAAGAGTAACAACGCTGTGCTGTGTTCAACACCAAACAGCAAACTGGTCCTGTCCCAAAATATTGACAACAAGACACAAGAAGTTGCTCCTATACTCAAAATCAATAAAATTACAGGCTTTTCTGTGACTTGGTTTGGCGCTAAACGGTTGCCAATTGAGAATATCAACGGGCCTATATTTGCTAGTTGGGCAATGATTGTTAGATACGACGGGAGATTCCATTTTTCGGGTACACGGTTGACGAGAAGAGGAAGTTCTACCCAAAGTCCATTGATTGCGATCCATGATCCAATGCCAAACACACACACACACAAATATGTTGGCCAAGACACCTCCGACCTCGACAACGTAGTTTTGATCTTCGAGATCATGTTAAGGACAGGATGGAAAGATTTGCCGTGTCTCGATAACAGCTCAGTATTACATAACGAGAACTATTACAGAGAACTTGATTCCATCGTCAAAGTAGAACAGGAATCAACTTGTATTTGGGTTGCCTGGGTCTTCCACAGGGAACCCAAATTATGGATTTTTTTATTCTGATACCTGATCAAGTTGACTGCTATTGCTGTCGTTGATATAATTTCGGGTATCTYCTTACCTCAAAAACACCTTAAGAGGTACCGAATCGCAGATTTGGWACTAAAACCAAAAGGTACGAACAGTATCCAGCCCTTTTTCAATCTGACCCCCGTCCCTCCCCCCGGAATAATAACTGACTAACGTTTTTTTTCTTTTATGCTAAGCTTTATTAATTAAAATGATCACACAAAATAAAGCTAGTGACTATTCTCCGTTTTCATGCTTTTTTCAGTCCGTCTCTCAAATTGTGTGTGTGTGTGTGTGTGTGTGTGTATGTTTTTTGTTTTTTGTTSTTTTTTTTCAGGAAATCGAGTCGTCGAGTTCCTCAGAAACAGACACGTTCTACAAAAATATCTTACGAGAATCAACAAAGAGTTACATATATACCATTATCGTTGAAGTGCGACCCGCGAAATAGTCGGTGCGTGTCTACAATCTTGGACAAAAAGAGTTGAGAATTTTTCATCCAATCATGAAATAGTAGATTCCCTTATTTTWAAAAATATTGTCCGTACCCCCTCTCCCCCAGGAGGTCCCAGTAGGTAAAGCAGCCCTGTCTCCCGGGGAACAACATTGTTTAGGGGGAAGAGGGTCGTTTTAAGGTGAATTTGTCAGGTTTTTCATGAAAATACCATCAAAACCAAAAAATTCTCAACATTTTTGACCAAGATTGTAGCTCGTTTGCCGACTCGCATTTCCACGACCGTCAACCGAAGAACTGAAATTTAAAAAAAAAACTATCTTTAGGTAGATTTTGGACTGAATTAAAGTTTTTAACCCTCCAATCCTCTAAARTCTTTTTGAATATATAAAACTCAGTCTAAAATCTTTCTCAAGATATTGTTTTTTATTTCTGCTCTTTAATTGACGGTCGTTAAAATGCTAGTTTGCAAACGAGGCATTGCACTTACCGGGTTGCATTTCAATGATAATATAGTAGAAAGCATTTTCAAGTTGCATGTATCCTTGGGTACTGGTTTATATGACTTGATTAGCGATGAAAAGCATTGCAGGATTGGGGTATCTTGTGATTCCTCCATCGATCAAAAGGACCTTTCCATCCCTGTCTGATGCCAGGTACAGGTCTGTCTGGCCATTCACGCTGAAGCAACGGAACATTGTGAAGGCGTAATAGGTAATCGCCTCAAACTTAGCTCCGTTTGGTGTATTGGAGGTTTCATCAACATGCTGCAGATACAAAGAAGGAAACGATTCACTCCATTCATTCATCCATCCATTAATTTATTCATTCATTCATTCATTCATTCATTCATACATTCATCCATTCATTCATTCATTCACTATTCATTCATTCATTCATCCATCCATCCATCCATCCATCCATTCATTCATTCATTCATTCATTCATTTATTCATTCATTCATTCATTCATCCATTCGTTACTCATCCCATTTATCCATCCATCAATTCATCTTCTCCATCCGTGTATCCATTGTATCCACCTATCAAGGTCTTTTGGTGTCCTACAGCATCGCATCACATCACATCGCATCGCATCGCATCGCATCGCATCGCATCGCATCGCATCGCATCGCATCGCATCGCATCGCATCGCATCTAATCGCATCGCATCGCATCGCATCGCATCGTATCACATCACATCACATCACATCACATACAGGTCTTTTGGTGCTCTACATCATTACCTTCAGCGTGACCACAGGTTTGCCGTTTTGCATCTCGCCAGTGATCATGAAGACTTTATTGTCATCGTTAGGGTCAGCAAACTGAAGTCGATAAAGCTTTTGGGTTGAAGAGCCAGCATTTTTCACTTCAATGTTTACTGGATAAATAACAAGTTAAAAATAAATGATTTCAAAAACCTTCATTATAAAGGGGCGTGTACAGGGACRCATGAGCATGACGCATGTGTACTGTGAAGCTGATAAAAATGAAGTTTTACTGATGAATTAATTTCACTCGAAAATCCCGCAACTAGATARCTTGTTCCGACACTGACCCTTTCACCCCATCTCTTTGAAATGAATATTCTTTCATTCATTCTCATTATCCTCTCATTCATTCCCATTCTCCCATTCATTTGTCTCTCAATCAATATTTCAACATTGAATAATTTACCGAAGACAGATTTCATAGGATCGACGTGAACATCTCCATCGAACAGCAGTGACTGGTCCTGATAATTTCTCTTCAAGAAGCTCTGGTTCTTCAGGCTGACCATCGACCACATGCGGTACGTGTCATTCCCGTGGATTGGATGCGGTGGCGGCAAGGCAMCATYAATATTCGGATGACAACAATGAACGGTTTCGTTTGACATGGTCGATCAGACCTCTCGAGTATTGCTGAAAAGACAAACGTACAAAGTATTTAAGCTTGAAGAAGAGGAACACAACAGCTTTCTACCTAACTCAACTATAGTTTCACGGCTCACGGCTGAGGATGAAACTATTCAGAGCCTCTTACTTGTTTACAAGGCAGACAGCACACTAACCAACCATGCCGCAATTCGTGCTCCTTGAAGCAAGTGTGTGAGGTCATTGAGAATCTTCTGAGTAACATATAATATTGACGGATCAAAATAGGGACCGCTCGCTCAAAATGCCTAATACAACCATAGTTAATAGAGCGGAATGGTTTGGAAACTCCATAGAACAAAGCTATTTTCTTGCCTTTGAGGTTGAACAGTACCATCACGTGATAATGACCGTGCACAATATAACCAAAACAAGTATGACTGAAAATACTCATTTCCTTATTATTTTCATGTATGGACATTTTGAAATTGAAAACTTTCATTCGATGACAAAAACCATGCGGATAAATGATGATGAAGGATGATAAATAAGAATCAAATCACTAAAAAGGGCAAACTCCTTTTCCTTAAACTATTAATATTAATCATATAGGTTTAAATAACAAATAATAACTATTTTAGAACGGTTTTTTTAAGGAGAAAAATTTCTATATTCCCTAATACTGTAAACAAATGCTTCAATTCCTTCTCCGTGCGCGGTCCAACGTCATCATATAGCAATGGATAAATTAAGTCGAACAAAAACCTAGAACAATAAGTTTCCCAACCATTCAACAGCGCCAATAACTATGATACAACCAAACAGATCATTTTCCATACCTCAAAGAAGTGAGTTTGAATTTTTCGATTGTTCTTYCTTGTTGTTCTYGTTATTAGCTCCAAACTTTCCTCTAATTCTCAAGCGACAAGTSKATCCTTTTATTAGYAAATGMACGTGACTATAATAGACACGTGATATATTCTGATYGGACAAGTTTTATTTTTACTAATGTTTCGCAGCCGCRMGTTATCTGAACATCTTATTGATCAAGGAAAAGAGCATTTTTCATTAAAATTCCATTGTGATTTCAAAACTCGAACCCTGTCAAACTATTTGACAAATAAAAAAATGAAAATCTGATAAGCCATGCGGGTTCGCAAGTTTCATTTTTATTTTTTACTAATGTTTTACAGCTACACGTTATCTGAACATCTTATTGATCAAGGAAAAGAGCATTTTTCATTCAAATTCCAGCCATTCTGATTTCAAAACTCAAGCCCTGTCAAACTATTTCACGAATACAATGCATTTTAAAATGCTTCATTTTCGTTTCTTTTTCCCCCAGCAGATTGCAGTTTTCATTGCATGTGATAAAGTTATTTAAATTTCGACTTGTTTGACAAAAAGGTTTTTGCAGCAACACGTCTGTCAAGAAATCTGACTCGAATCATGATGTTATTAATGAGTTGTTCACTGGATATGATCGATAAGCAAACAGATATAAAAATACGATATAAAACAGATATATACATCAGATAAAACAGGTTTATCTTCTTGGTGTATATAAATGGTTTCAAAAGCCCTAACATGACATGAAAAAACGTGTATCTACATAGTACAAAGTTTCCTAACACTGAGATAGCTAGAGTGGCTAAAGCAAAAGATACGTTTGCCATAGTGAAGCGCTTGTTTGTCTGTCTCGTTGCATGCTCTTTTTCTCGCGCTTTTTTTTTTCAGTTCTTTCTTTTATTTATTTATTTATTTATCTGTACGCATACTTATTAGATATTGGTACTTTTCTGTGGCAAGTCTGACCTCACAATGTCTAAAGCACATGCTAGAAATGAAGTCGTATATCTCGCTTGTTTAATAAACGGAAGTTTAGTTCCGTATAGCTATAAATCAAAGTTTCCTAGTTTGATCAGGTTCAGTCAGATCAATACTGAAACAACATCCTTGTCAGGAACCCAGAAGTAATATTCTCGAAAGAAAACGACGACAGAATTTTACCCGTGGGTTGATGAATAGACAACAGCTTTTCACTCGAAATGAAATAAAATTCATCCGTGGGAAGATTCACTGAAATACATTTTAGAAATAGTACTTAATTTCGTCGTTGTGGTAGAAAATATTTATTGAATTCGTACTTAATTTTTGTTATGACAAACAATGCTTATGCTCGCCTATATTTCGAATCTCAAATCAGTTATGTTTTGAAATATAAGATATAGTACTGATTATATACCTTACATTTGCAATCATGCAGGATTTACAATAGTCAAACCAGTTCATGGGTTCCTATCAAGGAACAAAGATTCATTTCATTCGGAAGTTTGATTTCTATCTTGCTTTGAAGCTTGCATTGAATGGCCTGATAACCTTGGATCTATTTGATATTATAATCTATTGTTAACCCGAAACAAGCACTTACTCGTCATATTTATCAACCTAACTGGATATTTGCCACTATTTATTGTTGGCTTTTTTGTTTTAAAGTTTCTAGTTCCCGGAAACCAGATAAACGTATTGTAGGCATTCGTTTAAACTTATTTCGTCGAGTGATTCGCAGTAAGAAACAAGGTTCTGAAATAAGATTACTTTTACGATAAAGAGCGTTGTAGCCCTCTCTTTTCAGTTCACTCAGTAGAAAATTCATGACCCTTCTATGAATCGAAGTCAACAATTGCAAGGAAACAGTTGTCGTACTGCAAAATAAAAAGGTTGGACCCTCCAATCTTTCCTGAAGGTCCCCTCCTCTCAAGCATCAGCCCTCCCCTCCCTTAGCTAGTGAGAAAATAAAAGTTTGTTTAACAAATATTGAAAGCGTCTAAGACCACTATTTGAGCGAGTTTTAGGGACAAGAAKATCAGTTGTGCAAGCTCTAGTTTGTTCGTCTTATTTCGTGAGAGAGAGAGAAAAAAAAAGCTTTGGAATTTATAGGGGCAAGAGGGTTTAGTACTCTTATGAGTTACCCGTCGAAATGAAGTGAATATCGGCAAGAGAAAATGAACTAGCTCGTTTTATCTTGATATCGGTGAATGTTTACGGAGCCTCGAGTCACGATTTTTACTTTTCAAAAAGATATTAAATCAAAAAAACAGTCAAATATACTTTCTAGATGTTCCCTTGTCGGAAGACTGTATATTAAAACAAGTATTCATTGAGACTCAGTGAATATCAGTGAATATTAATAAACTCCGTAAAAACGCTTCAAAATCGACCAGACAATCAAAAGGTACTACAAACTATCAAGTTTTTTTTTATTCATATTAACGGCGAACCTGCATGGTTTATCAGATTTTCATTTTTTTATTTGTCAAATAGTTTGACAGGGTTCGAGTTTTGAAATCACAATGGAATTTTAATGAAAAATGCTCTTTTCCTTGATCAATAAGATGTTCAGATAACKYGCGGCTGCGAAACATTAGTAAAAATAAAACTTGTCCAATCAGAATATATCACGTGTCTATTATAGTCACGTGCATTTACTAATAAAAGGATACACTTGTCGCTTGAGGATTAGAGGAAAGTTTGGAGCTRATAACGAGAACAACAAGGAAGAAAACTTGAAGAATTCAACGTCACTTCTTTGAGGTAATGGAAAATGATCTGTTTGGTTGTATCATAGTTATTGGCGCGGTTGAATGGTTGGAAAACTTATTGTTCTAGGCTTTTGTTCGACTTAATTTATCCATTGCTATATGATAACGTTGGACCATGCACAGAGAAGGAATTGAAGCATTTGTTTACAGTATTAGGGAATATAGAAGTTTTTCTCCCTAAAAAAACCGTTCTAAAATAGGTATTATTCGTTATTTAAACCTCTATGATTAATATTAATAGTTTCTTGAAAAGGAATTTGCCMTTTTTAGTGATTTGATTCTTATTTATCATCATTTGTTCTTCAATCACCTGGTTGGTTGTATTAGGTAATGTGAGCGAGCGGTCCGTATTTTTATCCTTTAATATGATATGTTACTCAGAAGATCCTCAGTGTCGCTTCGTTGGTTAGTGTGTTGCCTGCCTGGTAAGCAAGAGGCTCATAGTTTGATCCTCAGTGACGTACCTTACACAGTTTGTTTATAATATTCGTGGTTTGGTTAGGTAGAATGCATTGCGTTAAGCAAGATTAATTTATTTATAGTGGGTTGCCTATGTTCAAGTTCAAATACTTTGTACRTTTGTCTTTTCAGTAATACTCGAGAGGTCTGATCGACCATGTCAAACGAAACCGTTCATTGTTGTCATCCGAATATTGATGGTGCCTTTCCGCCACCACATCCAATCCGCGGGAATGACACGTACCGCATGTGGTYGATGGTCAGCCAGAAGAACCAGAGCTTCTTGAAGAGAAATTATCAGGACCAGTCACTGCTGTTCGATGGAGATGTTCATGTCGATCCTATGAAATCTGTCTTCGGTAAATTATTTCCCTGCCCTAGAGCGAGCGCGATTTTATATATACCCTGTTCCAGAGTAATCCCCCCTCCCCGGATTATTTATAAGAGATGGGCGGGGAGAGGGTCAGTGTTGGAAGAAGCTATCTAGTTGCGGGATGTTCCAGTGAAATTAATTCATCAGTAAAACTTCATTTTTATCAGCTTCACAGTACACATGCGTCATGCTCATGCGTCCCTGTACACGCCCCTTTATAATGAAGGTTTYTGAAATCATTTATTTTTAACTTRTTATTTATCCAGTAAACATTGAAGYGAAAAATGCTGGCTCTTCAACCCAAAAGCTTTATCGACTTCAGTTTGCTGACCCTAACGATGACGATAAAGTCTTCATGATCAATGGCGAAATGCAGAACGGCAAACCTGTGGTCACGCTGAAGGTAATGATGTAGAGCACCAATGATGCAATGCGATGCGAT
>NW_022261474.1:57563-73188 GCF_009602425.1 Actinia tenebrosa | reverse complement strand
CTCAGACCAGTCGACCAAGAGGTTGTTTCAGGGTTCACTCTGTGAGTTAGCTGTGCCCTGACTTAGATCAGCCCAGAGGTTGCGGTTATTTATTATTCACTGTGTTAAATGAAACTCAATAATTGTGTTATTGTATGTATTTTCTATATCACTTTGTCGCGACAAGGACTGAACAAAAAAAGTCAATCAAAAATACCATCAGCATCTTCATCATCTTCGTCGCAAAGCTTCAAGAACTCTCCCAAAGTATAAACAGATCTTTTCTTCTTATCTTTATCTTTATCTGCAGTTTCAGAAGACCTACTCTTTTTTTCGTCCGAAATATTCAAGGATGAGAACTCTTCAATGGTCAGAAGAGGTGGCAGTTGACTAGTCTGTTGTGGCGGCATCGTACTGGTCTTCCTGTGGTGTTTTTTCTCTTTTTTGAATGGTGATTTGAACCAGCTTTTAGAATTAGAATACCAACCAATTGGTAACTTGAAATTCCTTTGCTTTTTTTCGCCGTTTGGACCTGCAGATGCATTACTCTCAGACTGGTCGTTCGTCGAGAATTTCTCCATATTTTCATTGGGCATTTCTGTTAAAGAAGTGGTTGATCTGTTTGCTCTTGGGGAATCTTGAAAGAACGCTACATCTCGATCGAATACAGATGAAGCAAAAGGCTTGCAACTAGATTGCTTGGCATTCATTATTGCTCCTTTGCCGTGCTTCGTTTTCCAATGTGCATTCGTCGGTGAGGGAACTTTCTGAAAAATCTTCTCAGGTGGTCGTTCTTCATCGATCCCCAAACCAAAGCATCGTCRTTCGCGYTTGGGTGAAGCATTAGCACACGGGGAATCTAAGAAGGATTTAAGAGTTGTTGATGTCTGCAGTTCAGGGATTTCGTCAACGAAGTTTTTCTTGGTGTTTAATGGAAGATGAAGTGTGGGGATGTTCGAGGATAACGGTGGAAAAGAATCGAAGCTGCTTTCTGGAGAATCGGGAGATCTTTCATTTGGTTCCTCTGAAACCTTTTCCGATGGAGCCGGAAACGTCCCTTGGGAAAGTGGAGTCACACTACCAGAGTCGTCAATTATTGCCCATTGGTAGTTAGCAGGCAAACGAATACCCTTTGGTATATACGGCGGTGGTTCTGAGATGACACTACCATTGCCTAGAGTAGCTGTATTTTGTTGAACGTCTTGTCCCTGATTTGTGTCTGCAAGAGAACAGACCCGATTGCTGTTGAACATGGAGGAATTCTTAAAGTTGAAGGTTTTGTTAACTGGTGATGCGGGTGGACACAGCTGACTCTGAGTTAAGTAATCTCTTGACATATGGGGCGCGAAACCCGAGAGAACCGGAGAGCTACCAGCACTTCTGTAAGAATGATGGCCGACGTTCTTGCACAAAGGTCTTGGCTCTACAGAACAACGATCGGGGTAGACGTCAATGGGAAACTGCSAATGGGATTTATTGAGTGTGGGACTAGTATTCCGAAAAAAATGCCCAGAGGAACCAGTCTGCCCTTCCAGGGGTGTTGCTTGGTAGTCGCCCAAGGAATGACACTGACGAGTTGGGGTGATGAAACTACGTGGTTGCAGAGGTGGATGAGGATGAAATTCTGAAGTGACGCTGGAAATGCTTTYCCCATGCATGCATACCGGTCTAACTTGGGAATGGCCGCTCCTTGCAAGGCTCGACAAATTAAGCCGTGGATCAGTAGCAGGCAGGTTTTGGTGTGGCAACATGGCAGCGTGTTGGGTCTTGCATGTGGTCGTGCGAAACTGGGGAGGGGGGTGAGGATGGAACTCTAATGGATGGACAGGGTGAGGATGTTCCTTTAATTGGACTATTCTTGTGCCTCGTCTTTTCTGGTGAAAACACTTGTCTGTCCATCCTACTTCGTCAAGGTACTCATCCTTTCCCTCGCGGCGTACATTTGATTGATCACTCGACAAAACTGCAAGAAAATTGAGTTTTAAATGTCAGAGCGAGGAAAGAACACGACTCATTTTAACAACAAGCACGCGGTCTAGACTTGTATGATAAAGTCTAAGAAATATTATCAAATTATGACAATCTTTTATTTTTAAGATTATTTAACAGTTAGGCAAAGTCAAGGCGAAATGATTATCGGTGAATATTTTTCGAGGCGCCAAGGTACTTTCAAAGGATTATTATTCAAATTTGAACCTTGCAACCTCGACTGAATGCTTTGTGTTTGACCAGTGAACCGCTGTATGGAAAATGGTGAGTGTCTGTGAAAGACACGGGAGGAAGGAAGAAAGCGATAAAGGATATGAGGAACAAGGGAGCGAACAAAGAAATGAAAATAACTGAGTTAAAATAGATAGCACGAAACACGTGTCACTATATAATGGGTATAGGTAAAGTCCATTCCTACCGGCGTCTTCTAACTACTAGACGCGGTTWAGGATTTTTTCCACTTTCACAATGAAACTTTGGAAAGGCGAGTGATTGCAATATTTTTTCCTCTCGAATTTGTTCTAAAAAGATATCGATGAACCCTTGTAGATATTCAGTCACAACTTAAATTCGAGTGATTATATAACATGGAATATATCTGAGGGTATGCATGGGGTTTAACAGTTAACTGCCAATTGGCCTAAAAACGAGCAGTTAACTAACCAAATAACCTAAAGTAGTAGTTATAACTGATATTACACTATTTTGGTTATTGTAATGGTCAGCGCATGTAAAATTATGAACAGTTAACAGACAATTGGCCTAAAACTTAGTAGTTAACTGACAATCGGGTACCCCCATCCACACCCCCATATATATCTATTACTTTTTACCCACCTTGAATAAGTGAGGGACCATTTTTTTTTTGTGCAAACGGTGCCGGTTTGGACGTAATCAACTTYAAGTGGTGAGTTCTCATTTTCTACACTCTCGACTTGAAAATGTTTCTGTTCTAAATTCCTCGTCTTGGCGTTTCTCGCCTTGCTCTGCATCTTTGCACCATTTCTAAGGCAGGGTTCTTCGCAGATCCTCGAAGGCGTTTCACCTTGTAGCTCGTCACTGTATTTATGAGGCAAATCAATAGCYGTTTGAGGATCAAATTCCTCAATTTCTGAGAAGATCGAGTTTTGGTGACTAGGCACTATTGGTGATGAAAACGACGGATGGACAAACCGCGTATTATGACGCACTGATTGAGAAAGGTTAACGAACTCGTCAACCTCTGGTTCTACTCTGGCTCTAGGATCATGAGAGCGACATCGATTTCTCTTCTTTTTTCGTTTCCTCTTGGCGACATGATGTTGGTCGTGTTCTGGCCTAGGCGTGTCAATCTTCTCTTTCTCGATCGCAACTGGCGTGACTACTCTTTTCAATGGCGGCAACTTGGTTTTTCCTGGTTCTCGAAAATAATTCGACGCGGGCTGGTTATTAGTTCGAACCCCTTTGACCGGGGAGAGTATTGGAGGAAGATGATACGCTTGTTCCATTCTCTCTCGCTGTCCCAAATAAAAGCAAAACTAAGAGAACAAACGTTTCAATTTATCTCTTATCCGTTGGTATCAAGAAGCTGCTTTTTGAACGTCATACTTCCATGGCAACTAATAAGATGTTGCCACTCCTCTTGTCGTTGTTATGGTAACAATGGGAGGAGAAAAGGTTAATCAGCTTATTTTTCGTTTGGAAATATAATTGCTTCGCTGAGACCGACAACGCCCATTGAATGTAGAGTAGTAGGGCTATTATAGTTTTAATAATTTAACAATTATTTGCCGAAGGCGAAGTGAATATCGGGAAATATTTATCAGGCCGCGAGTTAAATATTCCTCGATATTCAGGTGAATTAGTTCGTAAAAAGGGTACGAGCTAGTGTAATATCAATACGTAATATGATATTTGAACAAAAATAATATTACCATGAAATGATTTTAAATGACGTAAAATGACCCACTTTTAATCTGTTATTTTGGATTTAACAATAATTTGTTTTTGTTTTTTTTTGTAACCTATTTTTAAGTATTGTGAAGTCTACCTCTTGCCGAAAAAACTGAAGACAATAAAAAACTTACTTCTTCCAACACTACGAGTCCTACGCGTCCGGACTAAAATTTCTCCTCAAAAACCTTATTCTTTTACAAGCCCCCACTTTAGGACTTGGCTTAATTTTAAAATCCCCTCCCCCCCCAAACATCCCATAAAATTTTCAAATTCAAATTGATGTCCATTTTTAGAGCCTTTATTTTTTTCTGTTTCGATCGATCTCTGGTTGGCACACGAATCAAAGGCACGGCACATATGAAGTATCGCTAYACGATACATATACTCTTGTCGCACGTACAAGCGAAAACGCATTCTGGTCGAATCCCTGTTGGTTTTTTACCTCGTTGACATGACAACAGAATAATTAGCGATTTCGAAGAGACGCAAAACAACTCAAACTCTATCAATTTGGACAACAARTTGCATGACAGCAATATGATATTATGGGTGCAACTATTGATTGGAACAACATATTTCGTTGCTAGGTTCATTACGATGTTGCTAGGTTACCACGTTGCTAGCTAGGTTGTCATGTTGCTAGGTGGACAGATTTTGAAATCTTACGTTTCTGCACCGAACATATAAACATTAGAATACTCCCATTTCGAGTTAACGTTTTCATAGCCTTAGCCTTGATGGTGGAGTTTGGGCCCATTTAGTACAGAATGTACGTACTACGGAACAATCGGATAAAAGTTAGCTAAACGCGGTATATAAAGCTGAGAAAAAATGAACTCGAGTATTCATTTCCGACTCCCCTTGGTTACCGTTGCTATGCAACAAGCTCAACGAATAAGATAGAATATCTCGGAATTTGGTACTCTGATTGCGGAAGATAAATCAAAAATTGCTTCAAATTGTTTTATGTTCAGAAAAATAAGAGAAAGTTCCTCGTAATCCTTGAAGTACTCTTTTAAAAAGATACTGTGTAGTTGTTTGTGGGTCAAGATCTTAAGATAAGATTACTAGAAAAACTGTTGCAACGGTGTCTGAGTCGGAACTATGAGTTAGGCTTGGAAAATTGAAGCACGTAAGGAAAGAGTATTGATTTTATTCTCCAACATTTAGCCTGCGTAGCAGGTGCCACAATAATGTACAAAAAGGCCTGTGTTTCTGATTGGTCAGCATCAAGGCGCAAAAACCATGTTTGTCACAGAACGCTGGTCAGGTACGTAGGCTCGGCTCGGAGGTCAATGTATTTCAAAAAAGGTTATCAGAGCTGAAGGAGTTAGGTTATTCCAAGATTTAACAATAGCTGGAATGAATGGTGTTGAGATATCCAGTGTTAAGAAGTAAATGGTCCTCGTTTTCTCACTGGACTCTGAACATGACTTCCGCTCAGGTTGTCGAAACGTCAGTCACCACCAACAACAGTCTTTCTCAGGACTACACTCACCGGGACGATCACATTTCACACCAAAAATCACACCAAACATATCCAGTGTTGTTTGTAGTCGACGAAGCTAAAAGACATCGATTACACGTGTTTAGATCTAACCGTAATTCCTTTCGTTCTTGGCAAGACCTGTTGACTGGGCGCTTTCCATTAGGTCTAACCCACCAGTACGAGTGGCCAGTATTCAAATGGTATGCCTCAGTCCTTTAGATCTGGTTAGCCGAGGTCTCAAAACTAATGAGAACTGACACGTACCATTAAAAAAATGGCCTCTTGGAATGGTCGACTTAATGGAAAGAGCCCACCATCTCCTTTGGCTCCGAAAACCTTTGAAAAATGTGTACGTTTTAAAGAGTTAGTTTTCATTAACTTTAAAAGCAGGTTTAAACTGTTAACTTATGCTTTATCGCGGGTTTACTATTTGAACTCTAACCGTCCCTTTGTGCATTGAATTTGAGGACCCGAGAGGGCGCAGGGAGCTTTTTTAACGACCTTTAATTCAGCTCCGTGATCCGATTGGCCGCGAGGACCAGTCATCTTTGCTCTTTAGGAAGGCAAATTTGGTTCCGTAAAATACAGAAAAGGAGCTATCCTATTAATTCATTTCTTTTCGAGTTTTACACTTTTATTATTCAAATGAATACTAGTTGTTCTCATAAACGTAATGAATGACTTCCTCTCCTTGTGTCTCCTCTTCAAAGTCTACCACAGCAACTAAAAAGGAAGGAACAGAAAGGTTTAAAACATGTAAACTCATGATCTGTACAGGTGGTGTTAAGAAATTGTTTTAAACTTTAATGCTATTGTCGTTGAAGTGCGAACCACGGAGTTGGATGTCTCGTTTGCCGACTAGCATTTCGACGACCGTCAATCAAAGAACTACGATAAAAAAGCAAAATTTTGAGGGAAACTTTAGACTGAATTAAATATTTCAATCCACAAATTACCTTTCCTGGGCGGTGAAGGAGGTGAATCACTGCGACGACGACTAGTAAATTAAAAAAGACAAAATACCAGGGTGGTTAGGATTAAATAGGAGAAAAGAAAATGCGGACCAAGGCAGAGCTGGTCAGGGCAGAATATCTTAAGGTGAGGCAGGTTGGGGAAGGCAAGCTGGGGCAGTGCAGGACAGGGCAAGGCAAAGTGGGATGGGGCAAGTTAAGGTAAGGTAGAGTAGGTGGGGCAGGGCAAGGTGGGGCAGGGCAGGGCAGGGCAAGGCAAGGTGGGGCAGGGCAGAGCAAGGCAACGTAGGATGGGGTAGATCAAGGCAAGGTGGGATGGGGTAGGGCATGTTAGAATAAGGCAAGGCAAGGTGGAATGGGGCAGGGCAAGGCAAGGTGGAATGGGGCAGGCCAAGGCAGCGCATGGCAAGGCAGTGCAGGGCAATGTGGGGAAGGGAAAGGCATGACTAGGCAGAAACTAGACAGGGCAGGACAGGGCAAGGGATTGCTGGCTGGAGTGCGAGTGCAGTGYGAGGCAGAGCAAGGTGGGACAGGGGAAGGCAGGGTAGGGCTAGGTAGGTGCTATTATGTTATGCTAACCAAAATTTTATAAAAACATTATAAAATGCGAAGATAAGATACACATCTCTGTGTGTGTTGCTTATCCTTGTGTTGTAAGTGTGCATGTGCAACACAAGGTACTCCACATCACATGTCACATTCAACAAGGTACTTCATATTACACATACACCTATATGAAGAAATTAATTCAAGTGCATCCTCCTGTACCTTCTATCAGGAGACCTTGAGCGGCTTCTTCTGTGGGAGCTCCAGCTTCTCGGTGAAGGCGAGCGCCGACCTCTACAATGGATTAAACAGTCCTTTATATCCCATGTAAATGTAATCATATACGTCGAACATGCAGGCAGTGATGATAACAGCTCATGATAACATGATAACAGCTCGATCCGAGAAACGGTATTGATGGGTTGCAAGCATTCCCAAGAGAATCAAAAGACAAATATGGCGGCCATCGTGGTGCTGTTGACAATGGATGCTAATGAGTAATCTTTTGTTAAATGGCTTCAACATGGCCGCGACATGACGTAACATGCAATCAAGAATACGACCGAGATAAGGGTATAGAGAGGAAATATTTTACGTGCTTACTTGTCTTTCCATTTTCGCTGCATCTGCCGCAGATCATCTTCACGATCCTAAAAAATAGGCCCGAATGAATGAATGGATAGAATGAGTAAAATGAATATAAGAGGCAGTTGAATGGATGAATAAATGAATGAATGGATAAATGAGATGGACGTATGGATGAAACAGATGGATGGACAAATGAAGAAATGAAATGGATGGAAGGATGGATAGACCATGGACGGAGAGACGGACGAACGAATGAACGAACGAATGAACGAACGAATGAACGGACGGACGGACGGACGGACGGACGGACGGACGGACGAACGAATGGGTACAAAACAAATAATAATTACCAATCTTTCTTGTTCTTTGGCATCTCGCTTATTTCTTTCTTCTTTTCGGTCACTTTTTACTGAAACAAGAGTTAAAACAATTAAAGTACATTATAAAAAGTTCGTCTCCACCTGTACAAAACATGACCTTTTTATGAGTCGAGCAAGGATCAATTTGTGAAAACCGTGAAACAAATAAAAAAAGAAACAAGCAAATCAACAAATTAAAAATAAATTACAATAACAAAACAACAACAACAACAAAATTAACTAAACAATAAGGAGAAAAAGCAAAGCAAAAGCACAGTAAAAAAAAAAAAAAAAAAAAAAAAAAACGAACATAGAACTTACATTGTTTGTTTAGCATCATTTGCATTCTTTTTTTCATTCGCTCCTGTGGAGTTAGTTTGGTCTGGGGAGAACATTTTAACCCTATGTTAACTAATTTACAATAAACTCTGATTGGAAAAGAGGAGTACAATTAAATTATTAAYTGTACTCTGTAGACTCCCAGTTAAGTTGCTCAATTTTGGTGAGTGAATTATAAGTATTGGAAGTCGCACAATCTTCTCGTACAATTAAGAATTGATACTCGTGATGTTTTGAAAGACTAAAGACTCGCCCAATTTTGAAAACTTTCAAAACATCACTCGTAACTATAAATTCCGAATTGTACTCGAGATCGTGCGATTTCCTATACTTATAGTACACTAAACAAATTTAATCCATTCTGATTGGTCGAGGAAACTACAATTAATCGTTAATTGTACTATATTAGGAGTACCTAATATGATGATGATGATAGGAACCCCCTTTATTTTGTGGGCGTTTTTCCTCATTTCATTTTACGAGACTTTAACTTGATTTTATTTCAGGTTGATATAAGTGTCAAACAAGAGGTTTTAAAGTTTCTCGGGAAGTAATAAAAAAATAAATCCCTAGGAGGCCAGGGTTAAAATACACACTGACCTTGTCCTTTGAGTCTGAATCTTGTTTAGTCTTGCTCATTCTAAAGCCAAAAATCACATAAAATTCGATTTAAGCGCGAAGAAATAAATAATAACGCTAAGGAAACGGGTGAAAAATGCTTTGCGCATGCTCGGAAGTTCGGCGGGAAAATTCGTAGACGCGTCGTGTTTACAAATAAAATCATTGAAAATTCAATGTTGTTTGCATTGTGCGAATTCTTCTTCGTATTAGTAGAAAAAAAAATGCAAACTTACTCGTAGTACGATGGGGAAAATAAGAACTAACTTTCCACGAACAGCTTTAACTTGTAAAGATTTACCAAAAGCCGTTAATACAATAGTCCCTTTCACAGTTCCCTGCACCATCTTGAAAGGTAGCCGTGCCATTGCATCGAAGCGAGCGGAAAGGTGTTAAAAAAAGGTTTCAATCACTGCAAGCTTACCGTTCGTCTCGCTTTGATGTAAAGGCAGAGCTACCTTTCAAGATGGCGCAGGGAACTGTGCAAAGGACTATTATCATGTCAAGTTCATTTTATATCGAGATAATACAAGTAACATGTCMAGTTCACTCCCAAAGGTCACAATATAGATTAAAATACTTTGCTATTTTTTTTAAAGCAGAATTAAAATATTTATTCTTAATTACTTACCCTGTTAATTTAGCAGATGCCTTTGCAGCGTCTTTAGCTCTTTCTGAATCCTTGCTTACACGGCCTTGACCACGATACTTTTCACGATCACGATCACGTTCTTCACGATAGCTTCGACTTCGACTTCGGCTCCTGCTTCTGCTTCGCCGCCTGTGTCTGTCACGTGATCTACTGCGTTCACGTGACCTACTGCGTTCACGTGACCTACTACTCTCACTTGATGAGCTACGGCCTCGCCTATCGCGTGATCGGCTTCGTGATCTACCATGTGATCGGTGGCGATCACGTGATCTGCTTCTTCTCGAACGATCTCGGTCGCGTGACCGTCTACGTCGTCTTTCGTGTTCTCGTTCTTTGCGATCTTTATCCTTGACTCTGCAGGGTTTGAACATTTTGGAGACCCGCCAACCCAAAAACAATCGTTACAACACAAATATAAAACGAATATGGTAGGAATACATACCGGTTTGGGCATATTCCAATGTGTGTTTGTTRTTTGACAAATCGTTCGAGTTGCACCAGATAAGCAAGCAGAACACATGGCAGGACACATCGAAGGGCGGTGACAATAACACGAACAGTTATGAGAGGAAAGAAAAAAGAAATAAAGAAATTAGAATAAAGAAAAGCGCTACAAAAACAAAAACCCATTCAGCTTCATAAGTGTTGTTAATTTGATTTGTGCTTTTCTTCTTCTTTTGGCCCACACAACTATCAGCCATTCTGAGGATGGGCAAAATACTGGATCGAGTTAGCACTGCAGTGCATCATGGGACTCTATTCGGGGACGAAACAGACGCCATCTTGGAAATGTCCCCTAAAACCCACAATGCACTGCAATGCCAACTCGACCCAGTTTCTTCCTCAACCTCTGAGTTTGATTGATAGATGGGCCTCAGAATCTAAGGTTGTCGAGGTTGCCGAATCATGAAATCAGTTTAGATATATTGATACCAAATTATTGATTTGAGGCCATCACAACTAGAAGCAAGCTGAATGGGTCTTAAGAGGTCTTACAAGATCACGTGACTTGAGAAAAGGTTAATCTCAAAGTAAGGGAACCGATAGTAGACTAAAAAATGTGAAAATATGTTGCTTAAGCTGAAATGCTTTTTCTCAAGTCCTGGCAATTTTGCTTCGACTTTCGTTCGTCATCCTATAAAACCTCTATTGAAGTCTAACGTTTTTTAAAACCCTTAATTATCTTTTAAAAGTCAAGATAAAAAACGAGAAGATTAAAAATAAAATAAAATACGATTTTAAAAAAACTCGGAAAAACATCGAGAAGTTTTGTCTTGTGGCTTTAAATAATTAGATCATTTGTCAATATCGAATTTAGCCTTGAAACCATGTAAAAAAWTTTTTTTTTCTTCTGATTTGTGCAAAGAAGTCAGGGGAGGGGGTTCGAAAAGCGGCTGTACACCGTGCCACAGCGGGCCATGGAAAACCTTAGACATGGAATACCCTAGATAACTCAATAGTTGCAGCACGTCGGAATGCGCCTCAATTTGTAGGACACAACAATAGGTTTCCAATTTTCAGGAGATTGAAATCCTTTTCTTTTGTCCTCCAAATTGAACTCCTTTGAAGTCACATGCAAGGAGTCTATAGCAGTAGAAGAGTAGAGTGCAAACACTAAATCCATGAAACAGTTATACATAACTAATTATTTTCGAACCCTGAAACAGCCGGGTTGATCAAAGTCAGGGGCACGGCTAACTCACAGATCGAAACGTGAAACAACCTTTGTGTTGATCAAAATCAGGGGCACGGCTAACTCACAGATCGAATTGGAATTGAATTTGTTAGGTTTCGACGGAGGGAGGAAAACCGTCAAACCAGGAGAAAACTTCTCGAATCAAGGGAGAGAAATTCCAGGAAGCCAACCCAAAGGTGAGAGGCGAGTGCACTAGCGCTATGCCAAACTTAATTTCTAGTTGTAATTTTTCCTAAATAGAAACATTTCCTCCCGCGGATTAAGCATTTGCACTCTAAACATAAAGCTATCTTACAGAAGAGATTGAGACTAAAAAAAAGTAGATAAGAAAAACCCGCAGTTCAAGTACGTTTTACACCCCAAGGGATGACAGAATGCCTTGATAATCTTCAAGTGAATACATAGCAAGGGATATAGACCGACCGGGAGGAGCTGGTACTCGTACGACTATCACCACTGTTGTCTGGCTTGGTCGGTGATTGGGTATTCGATGCTCCGAATTCAGTAATGAACTGTATTTCGCCAGCATTCTCTGGTGAGCAGGAACGAGACGATGAGCTTGAACTAGATCGAGATCTGAAGAAGAATTGAAATGTTTATCGATATGAGACTATACATAGAGGATATTACATGGCCGCGCTGAGATACGAATTTGATCTTGGAGTGTTGAGGTGATATCTTAAATAAAAAACAATAAATGAATGAAGTGTTCATAGAGGATAGCACTTGAGAGTAATTCAACTGATAAACTCATGGTCTTATTTTAAGCCCCGTTTACACTAGCGATTTTTGCGGCGATTTTTGCTGCGATTTTTTCGCGATATTGTCCATAATAAATAATGGTAAATAATTTACTTGTAAAGTTTTTTTCAGGATACCAAGATTTTCCTAGACGAATGTCTCTTTTGAAGGATGAGACAAAAGATTTCATATTTCCGAAAATTGCCACAAAAATCGCCAGTGTAAACGTAGCTTTACGTCTCTAGTGAATTATAGACGGGACCGCCATTAACGTGGTCATCCAAGGCGGCCGCCCTCGATGCGCCGCATTTATTCACGACAATGCGGCGAATTACATTTAGCGCATGTTTATTTTATGCTTGTTATCACTTACAAATGTTATGATATTTAAAGAGCACCCTCCCCTCCCCCCCTTGGACAAACTAAAAGTTTAAAGAGCGCCAAGGCGGTTTATCGAGTAAATACGGCATTGCTTATTACCTGTATGGTTCATAGGTTGGACTTGACCGTCGAGCGTAGCTGTAAACAATAAAACAGTAGTCAAGTTATGAGTGCATTATTCGTTCACCTATTCCTATAGACTTAAGTTCTGAGCCCCAGGAATCTCGAGAAACACAGGGCGGGCTATGTATAAGAAAAAATGGGAGGCTGGAGGAGGAATGATGGTATGCTAATAATACATGGAAGGGTCTATCTGATACTGACAAATGTGTAGGAAGGGAAAACCAAAGCGTATTCGTATTTTGCATTTGTAGCAGGAACAACGTCAATTAGTGAAGGGGAAAGGAGGACCAAGAGGGAGAAAAGGGAGGAGGAAAGAAGGGCGAAAGGGGAGAAGTGAGAAAAATGGCTAGAAGGGGGAGAAAGGGGAGAAGTGAGAAAAATGGCTAGAAGGGGGAGAAAGGGGAGAAGTGAGAAAAATGACGAAAAGGACGGAAATGGGAAAAAGGGGAGAAGAGGGCCAAGAGGGAAAAAAGGGAGAAATAGGAGTAGGGAAGAATATATTCAAACCTTGGAGGTGAGTTCTGGACACGTTGATTACGTTGTCTTTCACGTATCGATCGTCTGTCCCTGCGTGACCGTCGGCCCTGTATCATAAATGAGCAACAAGTAAATACATACGGCAATTTAATTACAGAGTAATTTGCATAAGTACTTGACCCACACAACAGCCATAGTTCAAGACATATAGGTCTATTTGGCTTCCGTCAAATTAAATATCTAATGGTCTGTCAGTAGATGTCTGTTKGTCACGCAATACATGTATAAATGGAACAGGGGCACAAATACATACCCCCATCAAAGCTCTTTCTTCTTCTTGTTCTCGGATCCTTTTTTGTTCTTCAGCTTCAACTTTATCAACCTTTAGTTTCCTAAAGCAATGTAACGATATCATTTAAACACAAAGTTAGGCAAGAATACGAAGGAGAACGAATATAATTCTTCCAGACAATGGGTATCATAGTGAGGATAAAAAGGTACCCAAATCCACCAAGTTACGGTGACCCTAGATCTTGGATAAGTCATTTTAACCACCTCCCAGTTGGCTCAATTCATTTGGGACCAAACTATTGTGCGAGAGGTCAGGTGCAAGCCTTGGCCAGACCAACACTTCTAGGGTCTTAAAATATATGAGCAGAAAGTGCTGCCTTTGCTCTAGAAACATCTGCAAATGGTTAAATGTTCGCTGTGGCTCGGATGACCATGTAAAATGGTGGTCCAGTCTCAGTTTTACAAATTTATCAGTGCTAAATTGGCACTATACTAAAGGTTGTGGTGGTAGGACTAGTACACACCTGCAGTATTGTGCTGGAGCCATGCCATAATTCATAGCAAGAGAATCTAAATCTTTTATCTGGAAACAAAAACAACAGGTTATCAATGAAATTGTGTTGAACCCCTTAAAAGACCTCTTGGTTGATGTAAGTCAGGGCACAAGTAATTCACAGATTGAACCCTGAAACAACCTCTGGGCTAATCTAAGTCAAGGCATGGCTAACTCACAGATAGAACCCTGAAACAACCTCTGGGCTGATCTAAGTCAGGGCATAGCTAACTCATAGATCAAAGCCTAAAATAACCTCTGTACTGATCTAAGTCAGGGCAGGACTAACACACACAGCACACCAAYGAAACAACCTCTAGGCAGGTCAAATTCAGRGCACGGATCACAAATCAAACCCTGAAACAACCTCTGGTTTGATCTATGTCAGGGCATGGCTAACTYACAGATCAAACCCTGAATGTGGATTATAACCACTTGTGGGCTGATCTAGTCAGGGCATGCCTTACTGAAATATTCAATTTGGCAAGTTGGGTTTAATCCTATTCACAGTTCTTCAGTTCTTTTACACATACTTCTTGCTTCGTCAGCTCATCCACATCTACTGTCACATCTAGAAAAAGTCAAAATGTATTGATCATATTACTGCTTTTGCTCTCAACAAAATGATACTTATTTCTACTGCTACTGTTCTGACTCACTAACCAGCACCAGTTGAATAAAATCTAAGATAAAATTGGCCTTACATAGCCAATCAAGAGAAAGCAAAATTATTATCATATTGACCTCAGCCAATCACAGTCACTCATTCCCACGGTTGCTGATAACATTTTTCAGATAATTAGGTTTCATTGCTTGCTCCTGATTGGTTCAGGTTTGACTTATCTTTAATTCCTATTTTTTCTCTCTATGCCATGATTAGTTAACTTTGATCACGTGGTCCTGTTAGCGTGTTCACAAAGTAAACAAAGAAATAATACTCTAGGGAATGGCACTTGGACTTAACTAGGAAAGTATCACACCCAAGCTAAAAAAGGATCTAATATATTGCTACTTAATGTGACATAAGACTTTGCTACATGTATTCATGTGCCGACTAGAGATTGATTGACTGGTGACACAAAGCAACTTGTAACAAGCATTTGTGAAAATGGTTGGCATATTAACACCACTTTGTTGGTAAACATGAAATTTCACTATTGTTCTTCTTGTTTCTTGGTATACAAGTTTTGTTAATAAGCACAGGTCTTCTCTCATATCTTAAACATACCTATGTCACTGGGAATGCTTTCACTGTCACTTTCACTGTCATCACTATCTCCTTCTTCGGCTGTTCCTGATGCAGCAGGGCTGTCRTCATATGTGTACCCAATAGATGCCTTTGCAATACTTCTATATTCACACACAAACACAATACTAATTTTAGTACCCATTCATAATTGAACTGCTGCTTAGGTCAATGTGCAAGAGCATTGGGTTGTTGTGTGTGAGGTGGTGGTTTGAGTTCTTGCCGGAGAAGACTAGCACTTAGGGTTTTAAAAATAATAGCTGAGGAAAAGRTGCTGCCCTTGTAATTACATCTGCAAATGGTTAGACCTGCACATAGCTTGGATGACCATTCTAATGGCGGCCCTATCCCTAACCAACTATAGACATCAAAAAAGGACTACAAGTTTATCAGACAAGTATTGCATATTTCTCTCATTTCAGACCACATGTCATTCCCTAGAGTATCATTTCTTTGTTTAATGGTTGTACATGAGAAGTTACCTAAATATAGATACAACTCAAACAAAGAATCATAATTTATCCTCCAGAGAAGACATGTAGTCTGAAATGGGAAACCGGCCATTACACTGAGAGGTCTATTCTCTCCCAGTTCACTAATAAAAAAACACACATGATCATAAAAAATCACAAAAGAAAGAGTAAAAAAAAAA
>NW_022261474.1:46363-57128 GCF_009602425.1 Actinia tenebrosa | reverse complement strand
AAAAAAAAAACTAAACATGGCATATGCACAATAAAAAACAAATAATGACTGGTCCCTGATCACAATATTTTTGCCTGGCGGCAGTGAAAAACCCAAGTTATAACAGACAACCTGAATTACTATGTTCATAGGTTTAATATCGAAAATTGCAGTCTGTTATTAATTTAAAAAGTCTTACAATTAAACTATCATCACGATGTTATTTATGTATAAAAACAATATACTAGGCCTGGTGGGGGGGGTTGATTTGAGAATGATATCACACACATGTCCATCTGAGTTGATTCCTGACAACTTGATGTGATTTTTTGGAGGGACCCTTAAGCTTTGATCTATTTTCATTTGCAAATTGGATGGTGTGTCTGTCATGTACCACTCGTCATCAATCAATACAACATCTACCAATCACAACAAAGATGAACCCAGAATTGGTATGTAACAGACACACCCCCCAGTCTACATTGTTGCCTGATTATGTGTCTTATTGTCCTCCTATTGACGATAAATTGCGTCGTCACATTGTCAAAGTAATGTGGATCCACGAGGCGTAGCCAAATATACTTGTGTGTATGTAATATTATCAATAATATTAATTTTTATACCTCCACTGTGATCTATCATGACCAGAGTCCTATATCTTTCATAATTTAAACGATTTTGTTCAGGATCTGTTTCCATCAGAGGGCTAGAAGAAGGTCAAATACTGGTTTTAATACTTCAATATGATAAACATAATTACACTGTACAATTATATTAATATTTATGAAGGAATACAATTTCTGACTTCATGGCCATTGCTTAAGAATGCAATTCACACATGAATATATACATCTTCATTTGTTGAGAATTTCTGATCTCACTCATGTGCTGAGCTCACTGGTAAGATAATTATCACCTCAGCACTCAAAGAAAACTGTATCTCCACACAGCCAAGTATTATCCTTAATACTGTATTATGCTTACCCTGCAATCACCTCTTCTGATGAATTTTCATTAATGATATCAAGATGAGCACGACCATCAAACCTGTTCATAAAAAAATTTTGTGTCTAAATATATTAATAGGCAAAGGTAAAATAGTAACATAAATGTTATAAACTAAACACCTGTTTAAATGAAAACATACATGTAATCTTTCTTTTTTTAAAGAAAAAAGTAAGTACAGTGTTAATGGTTGGTTTCCACTTTGGCCCACTTATACTCACACCTACTTCCACTGCATTCAATATTCAATGCACACAACGCTAARCTCACATGCTGGTTTTTAGGGAGGAAACCGGAGAACCCGGAGAAAACCCTCGTAGCATAGGAGAGAACAACACATCAAACAAACTCAATTCACATATGGTGTCCACAGGGCTTGAACAAGTGACCTAAACCTTTGGATCCACAGCAAACCTACAGTACATAATTTGGCATAAATCATAAAACCTTAGTCATCAACAAGAGAGATAATGATTACCTGTCAATCATGTTATCAGCATGTCCTTGCCAAGGCATCCTAAATAAAGTAAATAATTTAGTTAATTTCAGGGGGAGATAATTATTCCTTCCTGGACCATGAACATTGAATTAGACTATGAGCTACTCAATGTGTTCAAGTCATAAACCTTGTGAAAAAGGAGTGAAAGACTTGGAACAAGCAATCACTGCCAATTAACAAAATGACAACATTTTTGTGTGCGTCAGTCCTTTTATTGATGATAAATTGCAATTTAGCTCTCTTGCCCTTATGGTCTACGAGTCAATAGCCCATTCATCCTAGCTCATGGGCTATTGACTTGTAGAACATGAGTGCAGTGAACATGACTGAATTCACAGTGATTCCCTGCATTGTGATTGGTTGCGTTATGTCATACAGGTCCACATCAGCCTTCGGTTGCTGATGCATTTATTGTTATCTGCAATATATTTAATATTAACCTGCTTTATCAAATAAAGGATTGATTGATTGATTGATTGATTGTATGTCTGCCATATTCCATTTGTATAATACATGTACATAATAATTATGAAATTTACCGGTACTCTGTACATGTAGTGGTACTTACATCACAGAGCTGTGCTCTGCTGCTGTTGCCACTTGGTGATCAATGTGGATTTTACATTTGTGTCCATAAAGTCTCAATAACTGCACTGGATCTTGTTTCTATTAAGCAAATTTAGTAAGATAGTTAGTTTACCTATCTTCTTGTGACAGATTGTTATAGGTTAATTGACATTAGAACTTCTATGTTCAATCATAAAGTCATTCCCATGTAGCTTTTCAAAGTTCCTTTAAAAACTTCAACCTTGAAATTCATACATATTATGTAGTATTTGCTCTGAGACAATATCTGGGTCGATCAAAGTCAGGGCATGGCTCACTGATCCAACCCTCAAACAACATCTGGGCTAATACATGTGCATTGTAAGTCGGGAGCGGATCAATGCCAGGCACACTAAATCACTTGCCTCTGAAAAACTTTAGGCCTGTGTGTATCTTTCTTATATTTTTATACTTTCATATCAAATGGAACATATTTTAATAGCAATGAAAAATGTGGTAATATCATAAATGCACTCATAAGCAGACTTATGCACTTGGAAAATCAGCCCAGAAATTATTTTGAACAAGGTATCATTGAATAAGATTTGAAGGTTGAGTGGGTACTTCAAAGGAAATCAAGCTTCAATCCTTAAGTAAGTAATGATCTTTGATCAACAACAAATGAATAATACAAGAAGATTTAAGCTTGAACATTAACTTCCATTGATTTCAATTCTTACACAAATTTTATAAATAACCAAATACTACCCCAAAAAAAACAAGAATATCTCACCATTCTGCYGTAAAAAGCTCGTCTTCTCTCAGCTCTTTTCTTGAAGTTCACCATCATACCTCGAATCTGCTTCTCAACTCGTCTCGCCTCGTGCCACATTTTATCTCAAAAACTTGCCAAAAAACAACGATTTCTATCCAAATGTAAACTTAACTACACACCAAAGAAAATATATTCTTAAAATAGTTTAAATATAGTGATCTTTAGTGTAATTTTTGGTGGAGTTTTTTTGGACATACTGTACAAGCCTTGCCACATTATTAATACGATAATGTTTGGATCCAGGCTCTTACTGAATAAATTGAAACGTAGAGGGAGGGGGTCGGGGAAGATATTCTCCCAGAGTCCTCAGCGCACAATCTGATGAAAAAATATTCTCTCACACAAATTTTTTCATTAGATTAAAAAAACGTAGTTGGCCGTATATTTGGGAAATGTTCACAGAAAATTAAATATGTTATTTCAATAGTTTGCATATATTATGTCAATTGGGCTACCTGTGGATTTATCATCGGGATCCGTCAAAATGACTGAATTATACGCAAGAGATCTCGAAACGTCAAATTTAATCATGCATTATGCACAAGAACCATAAAATTCCAAACGTATCTTTATTAATAATGTCAGACTCACGCGAAAGCCTAAAAAAGAAGTATTTGGATTATATTTTATCAGTTGGGCTGCCTGTGGATTTAGTTTGTGTTTGGTTCGTGCCAGCTCGTGCCAGGTTCGTGTCGGTTCAAACCTGTTCGAGCCAGTTCGTGCCAGGTTCGTGTAAATCGTAACGTGATCCCGCATTTCGTTCCAAAGATCATCCGTAATCTGCGAGGCTGTACTTCCTTCTCGAGGATGGAACCGTGGCAATACAGCGCCCTGCAAACACAGTTTTCCTCTCTTCTGCAGTTACTAAGCAGCAGTTCACAAAACTCAAGGTAATTTAGAGGATATTTTCACGCTCTCTGYTACATCAGTGAGAACAGATCGTGTGGTTTTGTCCGCCTCGTTGAATCTCGAAGTCAACGATCAGATCACGTAGCGAGATTCCCTGAAGCTCGTTTCCCGAATATCGTGACTGGATTCCTGTCGTGTCCATGCATACTTGAATTTTGAATAGCTATTTGAAAAGTTATGTAGTAATCTACACATGTAGAGCATTTTTTAGCCGTTAGGAAAGCACAGGACTGCAACAACTTGCCTCATAACGGGTAAACATACCTATTTTGAGCTGTTGAATCGGGGGCGCGCTTTAGCGGTAAACAAACCAACAAAAGTTTACCCAAGTTTGATTAATTTGCATTATTTTTCAATTTACGCATAACTTTTGTGTTTTATAAAGGAAATTTTTTTATTAAAAGTGGGTGATGAGCTCGGAGAGAGTTTGGGAAGCGGGCCGGGGTGGGGATTGAGAATGGGCTCAAGGGGTAGGCCGTGAGCGTAAACGACAGGGTAGCGTAAATGATCTTAAATATATATATATAGGCTATAATTTCTAAAGAGCTCAATCTTCCCTCCTTTTAAATTGAAACAAAAGGGATTTCCCCAAGTCTCTGGCAGTTTATTGAGCTGCTGTAAAAATGACAAAGTTCTGGGGTCTCGACCAGTCACTTGATCAGTCATTAAAAAGCTTTTACTTTTAAGGAYAAATTACAAAGGGCAATGTTTTTTGCAACCTGCAATGCAATGCTGACCGAAGCAGAGTATGAAGGCGCTGAAATATGAGACACAAAAACGTCTAACTTGGATGTTTTTGTGTCTTGTATTTCAGCATCTTAATTGTGAGTTTTTGGACATTTCTGCAATAAAACCAGATAAAATTAAGTCAGCAGAGATTTGGAAGAACTGAATTCTGATTGGTCAACTGTGACAGGGATTGCATTGTAGGTTGTAGGATAGATGTTACACACTGCAACTTGTTTCACAACATTGCAAAAAGCAGAAGCTTGTTCAACTTTTTCTGCAACTGTAAACATTGCATTGCAAGTTGCAGAAGACATTGTTATGAGTATGATCTCTTGGCCATGTAATTTCCTGCATTGTTAATGTTATATTGCAGAGTAAATACCACAGCCAAAGATAATTCCACCAATGGTCAAGCAATGAATATTGATTCCAATAATGATAAGGCTCTATGCAAAACTGGTACCAAGCGTAAACTATCTGACAGTAATGACCMGGACAATATTGTGAGTCACTACAATATGAATACCTAATCTATAGTGAGAGTATTTACCTATTACCTTATTCATTGGGCTGCCTGTGGTTTTGTTTAAAAGGGAAAACACCCTACCACACCCAATTCCACTATTTTTTAATCACAATAGAATCAAACAAATGGCCTTTCCGTGAGTTCTCTCTTTCAGTAATAATAATAGTTCTTCACTGCCTGTGGTTTTTGTTTAAAAGGGAAAACACCCTACCACGCACCCAATTCCACTTTTTTTTGTTATCACAATAGAATCAAACAACTGGCATTTCCATGCGTTCTCTCTTTCAGTAATAATAATAATGGTTCTTCAATCTTCATAGCAAAACATAAACTAAGGAAATTTTTTTTATTGTTTGGGAGTCAAATGTCGAGCTTCACATGAGCCTTATGCATAAAGAATGAATAATAGCRGGTCTTCCTTTATGTCATTAGGTTCAGCTCATATGAAGTTCATTGTTTATATTAATGGCCTCACTGCATAGTGATAGAAAAAAACTGTATAAAAAAATGAAATGAATATTAACAGGGTTGAAACATTGATTAAATTTAAAATATAATTTTTCAATGATGAGAATAAAAAAATTTAAATTTGAAATAAATATACAAATAAAATTAATTATTTGATTAAAACAGTTTTTAATTCATAAAAAAACTATTAAAAAATTCTGTTGATACAGTACATTAATTTTTTGATCATCAATGTAACTTTTTCAGAAAAAAGCATTGATGGAATGACCACAGTCCCTCCTATCAAGAAGTGGAATTCAAGTTTTATACTTGCATAAATATAAGTATTTAGCAGTAGTTTTGTAACTATATTTTTGATAAATATGATGTTTAGAAATAATGCTAGAAGCATGCATTTTGCGACCATCAAAACATTGTCTCTATTTTTGTATAAAAAATATATTTAAATGGTAAACCTACAATTCAAAACTATTTTTATATTATCTCAATAAACTGACATCATGTTCAATAACTTTGAGCTATACAATAGATTTTGGTTTTCTGCTGCCTTCAAATAATAATAATCAGTCAGTACCTTTAACATATTTAACTGTCAGCAGCTTAAAAAATATTTTTTGATACCACCCATTTTTGATAATTTTTTTTAATAAATTGGTTACAATTTGTAAATGATTTCTTAAATAATAAATAAACTCTAGTATAAACAAATATATTTAGGTAATTTGTTTTTCCCCTCTTTAATTGCTCAATGGGGTCTTTGAGACACTGTTATTGGTGTATGTCTCTGTTAGTGGGTAGTCCCTGCCATTTGTCCCATGTAATATTTTTATTCAATCATTTATTTTTTCATTGATCCATCCAGCCATCCGTCCGTCTGTCTGTCCATCCTTCCATCCATCCATTTCATTCATTCATTCATTTTTTGCTCTTTTTTAATTTTTGTTTTTAACATTGGTGAATCTTGTAAGTAAAACAAATAAAAATAAGCAGTTCTTAAGATGGTAGACATATAGCATGAAAAATTGGGGGGGGGATTGGGAAAATGAAGACAAATGTAGTACTGTACTGTATGTGCAGCATGAGATAAAGAGTTTGCTTGCTATATGCTCATATGGTCTTCAATATTAAACATCTTTAGCTTTGCATCTACATTGCTAAGTTGTCCAGGGAGGGGTTTCTCAAATATATTCCATGCATTTTTGCACAGTAAAATAATTGAACTAGGATATTGGGACCTACGTCACTCCCTACTAAGCCACAACAAGTAGCCCCTCTCTCCCTCCCTCCTTTCTCTCCCACAAATAAATGTGTAATATATAGCCAGAAATACTGGACATTTTGGGCCAGAAGTGATTGAAAATGCAGTGGCATCCAGGTAAAATCAGAGCACCTATTACACTACTCAACATCACGTTTGATCGGTTCTTTACACAACAGTACAGGCACACTTTACACTGTACCTAAAAGAACATTAAGATCTACCCATAATTTTTTGAAGTGGAAAGAAAAATCACAAAAAGGACTAAAAGCAGAGTAAGTACAAGTTTAATGCACCATGAATTGTGTGATACAAGTCAGCAGATTCCAAGCCCCTAATATTAAGCTTATTTTCATTATTTGTTTCATTATTTTGTTGATAGGAACATCAATATTTATGCAAAGGTTGGAGTGAAGCAAGTCATTCTGGAGAACCTTTGCCATGTTTATCTTCAGAACTATCAAGGTGATACTTTGGAAACCTTTAACATTTAATACAACAATGACACAGATCCAGGATGTTGACTGCCTTGGGGGGGGGGGGGGGGGGGGGCTACACCACATCAATGACTGCATATTTGTCACAGGTTTACTGTGGAAATGAATATCATTTGTTTTGGATATTTTCTAATTAGGGGGCTCATAGTTGTCAATTGAGGGGGGGAGCGTTGATTGCAATTGTGGCATAGGGTGTTTGGAAAACCCCTGCTGAAGATTCGCCCAGAGCTACAGGTGTTATGTACTCTTCAGATAACTCTATTTTCTTCACTCATGACAGTTAAAGTAATATGTTTTCTGATTTTAATCTCGTCTTGTCAGGAACTCCGATAACCCAGAAAAACCTGCAGAAGACAAAATTGCTGAAGCAGCACGAGAATTCCTGATAGGAATTAATGCGGCCCTAAAAAGCGAGAGTAGAGAACCTTTTTACATTAACATAAAGCATGATGTATGGCATTATGTTAGTCATGGAAAAGGGACCACATCAAACCACAGAGGCCACATGTTATATGAAAAGGAGGACTTTTCTCGATTGATGCAAGTCTTGTCAAATCATTGGTGGTATTACTTGGATGAACATGGACAAGGTCAAGCAGTGTACTTTCCTGTCAAGATTAAGCCAGTAGTTACATGGGCATCATCACATTTCATTTGGGAGAACAATCAACTCCAAAATGCTCCAAGGATACCTCAAGAAAAGCTTTGTGTTACAATCGTCCGAAGATGTTGTGATGTAAATAACTTATTTAACACCTAAAATTGTTTTTAGATTTAAATATATAAAATGCATTGACCCCTCACACTAAATCCTTACCTGGGGTTCAAAACAAGTTAAAAATATTAACATCATAAAAGATTTCAATTCTAAAGAGAAGGAAAGTCTGTTTAATTTGGCAATTAATAGGGATCTATATGAGATTAACATTATTTTAATACATGAGTTTGATTAAGTTTGAAATTATAGTGATAACTGTAACCAGATGTGACAAAGCTAAGGTAGAGGTAATAAATCGTTAGTTCCTTTTCTATTTCCATTTATTTTCTCCAAAATATCGAATCAAGAGCCCTCAAATTTTCCCCACTTATACACTTTTTTTTTACAAATCCCACTCCCAGTGTCCAAATCTTTTTCTTTTTCTTTAAAAACGTTTTCCCATTTTAGTTTTTTCTCTATTCCCATTAATCTAAATCCCACTTCTTCTAGGGCAAAAAAAATAGCGCATAAGTCTTATGATTACAGACTCATTAACACAGGTTTGCCTCGATTTTGTGCAGGATATTCAGTGTTCCAATGAATGTCAGTGGAATTTCCAAGTGTTTGTATCATTGAAGTTGTGCAATTCGTTAGAGTGCACGCACTAAAACCGTGAACATTAAATAGTACTAATTAGTATTATTTCATACAGAATCCTTTGTTTTCTATTGTTTAATTATCACTATTTAGTGCTAAAAATTAGTAGTCTATTTGTTTCACGGATTTAGTGCGAGCACTCTATTTGATCGTTGATATTTGTGAGTCTGTAATCAAGGAGCACAGCGGTAATTTGGAACTCGAATAAGGTCTGTCCCAATACACCCCTTCCGGACCCTCTAAATGAAGCTGGTTAGTAACGTAAACTATAGGTTTCCGCTTTTTTTAACTGCGATTATATTCACAAGGCCGTAGCCACCATTTGGTCAGTGGTCTAGTTAAAAAACGGTTGTCCGGTTTTCCTATTACTTCACAGGTAGCCCAAGCTGGCTATTAGTGTTGATTTATCGTCAAAATACAGTAAAAAATAAAATTCAAAAATTCATACGAATAAAGGTCTTACCTTGCGTCTTATGTTTTCTTTATTTTTACGGGAAGCATCTCTCATCAATGCGACCCGAGTTCGAGTCCCGCCGGTTGCGGTGTTGTTTATGAGTAGAGTTGTTTGTTGGTTCTCTCCTGTGCTTCGAGGGTTTTCCTGGTTCTCCGGTTTTCCTCCCTCCGCAAAAATCAACTCCTAAATTCCAATTTGATCACGGAATGAGGGCCACAGGTTTGTTGGCCACTGGCTATTAAGTGCTGCCCTCGTGAAAAAAGGGTCTTTTGGGTCTCTGTGAAGTTCAAGGCATTTGTATCAATATTGAGCGAGTATCGTAGTGGAGTATCCTACGTACTTAAAATAAGGGAGGTAGAACACTAAAGCTCGATTGAACCCTCAATATGTACAACCAATTCGCTTCTAGTTCTGTCAAAATTACACATCACGCCGAAATTCCTTCACAGCACCTTAGTCTGATACCTTGCACATCAACACCATGACTTCCGTTCAGCTATTCAACGCTATCCGTTTTTTAAAGCAACTTTTTACCGTTCTCGCGACCAGCAGCCTTGCAAAAGATTTTGACTGTCGTTACAAACGCCTCCCCGTTACAGATATTGAAAAATTCAAAATAGAAAATTAAGGCGTTAAAAGTTAAGACTTAAACTTAATTGAATTTCCCCGTGCATTCACACTGTTAAATACGCTTTAAATTCCCGATCTCGCCGCATTAATTCTCCGCCCTGTCCCGGGGGTCGGGAGATGAGTTGAATAGTACATTACTAAGACTCGATGGGAATTTAAACGCTAGTTTTTTCGGGGAATACTATACAATAATTATTATGAGCACTTATAAAAATGCATTTAGTCGTTTTCATTTAGCTGCCTGATGAAAATTGGTATGCTATACAACAATTATTAAAAGCACTGATAAAAATGCATGTATTTATATTTTTATTCATTTAGCGACCCAAGAAAACCAGTTTCCAGCAGCGCATTGGAGGATATCCAAAACTGGTGCTTGATGTTTATACACAAACAACTGCTTCGTACGTAGCTGATCAAAACAGCTCATTGGTGGGTATTGAAACACTTAAGCTTAAGACACAGGGTGCAACATTACACGCAGATTGCACACTATTGCAGCGTGTGTCTACCCCAGAAACTTGTTGCACGCAACATTGCAAGCAGCAAATCTGAAGTTGAATCGAGCTCTAGTCTTGCAACATTGCGCACAACAAATTTCATCGTGTGAACATGGCTGCATTATTGCGTGCAACACTGATTTTGAAATTTCGAACCATTCAGCTTGCGTCAAATTTATAACCGCTGACCAAATTTCTTAGCATAGCGCGCTGACACAAGCGATGTTGCGTGATTTTGTTGCAACGTGGTGTGTCACCCCGGTTCAAATTTGTTGCGTGCAATGTTGCACTGTGTGTGTCCACACCTTTAGATATTTGTCAAAGTCCGCCCCAGTGTAGACCATACAGCTATTCTAAAAAGGTTGGTGAAGGTTTGCATGTTGGTGATGTTGCATGTTGCTCACGGGCCAAGTTTTAAAAGTATTCTATTCATATGTAAATGATATCAGCACAAAAGACAATATACCGGTAAAACGTGACGTTTCGCTGTTAGCAGTGACATAGACCATAGTGCATTTCGGGCATAGCAAAACATGCAACAAAACGTTTACCAATTTTTTTTTTTTTTTTTTTTTT
>NW_022261474.1:32935-46347 GCF_009602425.1 Actinia tenebrosa | reverse complement strand
CTAATTGAATTCACGTAGACCATAGTGCATTTCGGGCATAGCAAAACATGCAACAAAACGTTTACCAATTTTTTTTTTTTTTTTTTTTTGAAAATAAAAAATTTCTAATCTCGTGCTAGCTGCTGCACTTGCGCTTCTACGGTACATACGAAATTTAACCCAAACACAGCGCACCAGATTAATTCTTCCAGTCATAATTCTTGGGCGATTATGGTCACAGTACCGCACAGCGTGTTCGTACCTTGAACATTTCTTAGCCATAAGAAATTCGCTTTACAGCGCGATGTCAGCAACATTGCCAACACATCCACGGTGCAACTAACGATTACAACATTACCAACATCGTATAACCACATACAACGCTCTTGTTTATTCGTTTTCATTTCCTTGCGTTATTGGTGTATCAATATGAGTTTTCGGCCACTTTTTTTTCGTTTTGTAGGCAAAATTAGCCGACCTTGTTTTAGAGAATGCGAGAAGACTTGATAGCATAGAAAATTTACTTACGAAGATGGAAAGAAAAATCAGCATTTTTGGATCAGATTTTATTAACATTGACAAGGATGCAAAGRAACCTGCATTAACGGTAAGAGCAAATATGGCTTGGTTCATGTTGGTCAAATAGTGTTGTGCTTGCAAGAGGTTCATGTTTGGTCCAAGCAAGCGTGGCTTGGTTGGTGAGTGTGCTGCCTGCTAAGCAAGGAGTACATACGGTAGTTCGATCCTTCAGTGAACCCGCATACTTGTTTTAAGGAGCAAGTGTGGCTTGGTTGGTTAGTGTGCTGCCTGCTATATATAGTTTGATCCTCAGTGACCTCACACACTTGTTTTAAGAAGCAAGTGTGGCTTNGCTGCCTGCTATATATAGTTTGATCCTCAGTGACCTCACACACTTGTTTTAAGAAGCAAGTGTGGCTTGGTTGGTTAGTGTGCTGCCTGCTAAGCAAGAGGTCCATTGTTTGATCCTCAGTGACCTCACACACTTGTTTTAAGGAGCAAGTGTGGCTTGGTTGGTTAGTGTGCTGCCTGCTAAGCAAGAGGTCCATAGTTTGATCCTCAGTAACCTCACACACTTGTTTTAAGAAGCAAGTGTGGCTTGGTTAGTTAGTGTGTTGCCTGCTAAGCAAGAGGTCCATAGTTTGATCCTCAGTAACCTCACACACTTGTTTTAAGAAGCAAGTGTGGCTTGGTTAGTCAGTATATAGCCTGTTAAATCAAAGGTTTATTCTCATTCACCTAATACCCTTTTTTTTTAAGGTTGAAGTAAAGCCCTCTTCTTCCTTCGAGTCCGTCACAACTCCTGCCACACCCTCTACCCCAGGGTCATTTATGTCAGACACTGAAACTACTTTGGGACAAGCTGAAAATGCTATTAAATCTCCCATGACAACTGTTGGTTCTCCTCTACGTCTACAGGTAATAGCATAAAATGAATTAAGAATCGAAATATATAAATACGAGATATGAGTTACACCTTCAAATCCATCCATATCCCGAAAGAAATTCTGGACTGATGTAAGTCAGAGTACGGTTAACTCACAGATCGAAAAACCCTGAAACAACCTCTGTGCTGATTAAAGTCGGGGCACGGACAAATACTAGTCACAGATCAAACCCTTGAAACAACCTCTGGGCTGACCAAAGTCAGGGCAAGGCTTTACTCACAGATCAAACTCTGAAACAACCTCTGGGCTGATCTAAGTCAGGGCATGGCTAACTCACAGATTGAACCCTGAAACAACCTCTGGGCTGATCTAAGTCAGTGCACGGCTAACTTTGAGATTCCAAACCCTGATCAGCGCACGGTTATAACTCACAGATTAAACCTTTATTCAATACTTGTTTTATGATTATTTACGCAAAATCGAGGCTAAGGCTGTGCAACCGAGGATTCAAATCTGGAATTCATATAATTGTGAATAGTGAATCATTTTCATTGTTTATCCTAGGGAATCCCAATCACTGTGCAATCAAGTCCTGACAATAGTTGGTCAGGCAATCCAGCAATGGTGCAATCCGTAATGCAAGGAGTGGATTCTTCTTCCAAACTAACCAGCCAGGAATCGAGGACTGATTCCCAGACAAAGGGACTGGATATTGATGGGGCATCGAATATTCTGGTTCCGGTGATTTTTGCCTCGGATGATAAAACAAGAAGATGTTCGACTGCTGAGGTTGCTTTACAGGATCTATTGAATGGGAATGTAACCAACCCTGAAGGTATGATCGCATATAATTCTCTCTTCAACTTTTCGTCCTCCACAAAACATGACACACTAAATAGTCCTTTTCACGGTTCCTCTGCAATGGTGAATAACTTATAACAATAAACATCAAAACGAGACGAACGGTGAGTTGTTGCTGTTGATTTTGAGGCATGACTTTATCCCCACCCGGTTGCTACACAGACGAACGTCTGCGTAAGAGGCTACGAGATGTCCTGACTTCTATCAGCCAAGAAGTTGTTGCAGGGCATCAATAAGATTCCATGTCGCGGGTATTGTCGCGATCAGCGCGTCGCAATGAAGACAGAGATATTAATGCTAATATTAAGACTCGCTACAGCCAACCTCTCTGAGAATCACAGAGTCGACAACGAAGCAAGATTTAAAAAAAAGTGAGCGTCGAATTCTCGAGAGGTCCAGCGCGTATGATCCTGGTTGGGCTGCCTGTACTTTATTCAGCGTCAGTGAACTAATACGGAGATACGACTAACTTTGCTAAAGTATAAGTAATGCTTAAAAAAATTATTTCAACGCTGTCGTCCTTTTATCGGTTATTTATATTTCCTTCTTCTGCACAGATAACATACAAGTCTTCCGTGGTAGTTGGTTGGGTGACCGACTAGACCCACACTCCCGCGTCTGGTATTATGGTGATTTCAAAATCATTCAGCGCGCGGAGGCTTCTGGATCGAATCCCGCCAAGCTTTCTTTAAATCTTTTGGAAGCGCTGTTTACTAGAGAAGAAATGGCTTCTTCAAACGTCAATGGAGCAAGAGGAAGGGATTTATTAGACCCCATCAAAATAAAAGCCATTTATGGTAAGCATATTTTCCCTCCTCTCCTCTTTCTCTCCACTTCTCTCTTCTCGTCACTTCATTTTACTTCACGTCAAGTCACGTCACGTCACGTCACTTTCATTTTCGCTTTCACTTAATTCACTTCCACTTCCACTTTCACTTTTACCTTCACTTTCACTTTCACTTTTACCTTCACTTCCACTTCCACTTCACTTCACTTCCACTTCACTTTACTCCTCGCCTCTTCTCGCCTCTCCTTTCCTCTCCTTTCCTGTTCCTCAACCCATTCAAACAATTTCTTATTTTATTTTTCTAATTTAGTACACATCAACTACAAATTTCCAACGGACCCCGATAAACAAGAGCTCCGCTGGCATTTCCTAAAGCCGCGAATTGACAGCAAATGCCGCGCTCAGCGACGAATCCAACGCGACCACCAAGCAGTCGGTGATGGTCACCAGTCCAACAAAGAAAGACCATTTAGAAGCAAGCTTAGTAAACCATCTATAGATCCCAGAATCAAGGAAGAACTTCTCTATGGCTTAATGAAACCAGACGGTGCATCGAATGTTCCTTCGCAAGTTGTGAGTGAAGTTATCAACGGTTCACGAGTTAACGGAGACACGGGGAACTCGGAAATGAGTGGAAATGTTCAAACGTCAGTACTCGGCCAAACCTCTCTTGCGTATGGGAATAGTAAAACGTTATAGGTTGATCAAGAAAACATTTTAGATAAAGACAAATTGCCAAATTTCTTTGTATGATTTTAGGGGAAAAAATTAGATTCATAGCCCTTCCCCAAATTCGCTTGAGTGACCACGAAACAATAGCTTCAAGTCGAGGTTGGACTTGATAAAATACAGTAAATGTATGAACACAGCAAGTCAAACCTCGACTTGAAACCATTGTTTAGCGGTCACTCAAGCGAATTTGGGAAAGGTCTATTAGAAATGGATATTTTAGGAAAATATTTTATAGTCCCGTATCCATATATATCTAACCAAAAATGTACGTGGAAAATAATGAAACCCCTTTAGCTTGGCCTCGCTGTTTCTCCATTTCAGACCACGCCAACGTGGCATCCTCTTAAAAAAATAGTTCTTTGTTTGAGTTGTATTCATACAGAAAGTTCCTAATCCATGTTCATTTGCATACACCTATTTCAAAAAACATCGGTTGGATATCAGAAATCAGAAATCTGAGACCGATTGGAATTTTGGGGGAACTGGGTGTTTTCTCGTTAAAAATTCAATATACACTTACCCAGATAGTTTGCCAGCGCAGATCATCGCTCAAAGTTAGTATATCAAGATATTGTTTTTTTGCGAACTACTAATGAAAACCACAAAAAATTCACAGCTTACAACCCACAATTCCTTTCGGTCTCAGATTTCAGATCTCCGACCGACAACGTTTTTTGAAAAAGGTGAACACCTATTCAAAAAACGTTGTCATCGCCAAAGGCGATAGGCGATAGGTCATTCCGACATGGAAATGGTTTTGCTGAATACAAAGAACATCGAATCGGTCTCAACACTAAAGTCCATACTCTTGATGAGAATAAGAAGCAGAAAGACAAGTCATTCCAGCTATTCTTGGATCTTGTAATGACATATATCCTATCGCTTTTTGTCTATCGCCTATTGCCTATCGCCTTTGGCAATTGCAATGACAACGTTTTTTTAATTAGGTGTATTCTGCTCATGCGCAACCTGAACAAACAAATTATATTATTTACACGTGGTCTACTATTCTATCACGGTCTATCACGAATCCTACGCTCTGATTGGCTGAGCAACGTGATCTATTAGGTGATAGACCACTAGTAACAAAAAGTGCAGGTTTTGAAAACAAAAACAACGCGAAAAATAAATTCTTTCAGCCTAATTTCAAAATTGCATCGAGTTTTGCACACCTATTAGTAGGTCAATACTAAAACAATTGGACGTCTCCCCCTCATCAGGCCTACGACTCGTAAAACATTCGGGCTGCGGTTCTAATTGTCAATTAGCAGCTTCCGATGCACGTGTTAGTGAAGAACTGCTGTGAATGATTCAACGACACTTATGCTAATGATTGCTCATACAAGTGTCATTGAACCAACCCTTACAGTTTATATTTTTAATTAAAAAAAAGAAATATATTGAAATGGGAGAAGGTTATGCCTACGAAATAGTGCGTTGTGATTGGTTGTTGGAGTGGGTAATATTTAGTTTAAAGGTAGAAACTGTACTTAACGTCGGTAAAGTCGCCTCCATTCCCCGCGCGTCCAAGGCCGGAAAAACCCGACTCGACTTAGTCTGGAGGGAAAAGAGGGACTGTTCGCAGTCTAGTACGTAGTTCCTTCAGCTTTGTGGCTGGTACTCCCCCTCTCYCCATCAGTGACTGTTTGAGAGTATTTAAAGCTACGTACACGGATTAGAGAGAAGTCGAAACAGACGTGGAGATAATAATCTAATAATTTATAGTAATTTATTACACATATTGCGCAATTATCAATATGGGGAATTTTCAATCGCGGATTGAACCGCGTAACTCGATCTACCTCTGACCGCGGTCTGGTCTCCTGGGAGACCGGATTTGCAAAACAATAAATTATAAGAAAACATGATTATGACAACAAGTAGAAAAATAAATGGGAAAAAACTAATAAGTAATTTACCGTCCTAAATAAGGAAAAACTGACCTCCCCTCACGGCCTCGGTCCGAGTCTCTATCCTCACGTGCACGCATTTTTTTCTCCGCTTTATATCCGGACCGACTCTTTTTCCATCTCTTCAATTTCATCTCCAGCCAAATCCCACTTCTAAAGCATCAAATCCCATTTTGAAACCTTTATGCGATGCTGTTGTCAATAAAGAAATTCCACAAGCTTCTGGCTTCCAATCAGTGGGGTTTCCCAGAGCCGACGATCGATTTGTCAAAGAGTAGGGTCTGGGAACGAGAATGAGGAATGCTTGTAATTATAACTGCGGAAGATTCCTCCAATGGAATAGAAAGCAAAGAAATTGAGAAATACATTGAAGGTAAAAGTAAAAATGAATCGTGATGCAGAATAAGAATTTCCCACGCGGGAAAAAAATGCTTGACCGTGAGACCTGGGTCCTAAGATTACCGCTGACCAGAGGACACACTTACTCAAGTCAGTCATGGTCACAAATTTTGAAAAACTTTAATTTGCTGTGGAAAATTGAACTTTTCAACCATGAAAATGCCAGCATATATGGTAAAGAGCACTAATAATCAAATATTTACTAGATAACTTATGATATTTTTTACCAATTTTGTCTTTTTTTGTTCCTAAGGAGGTTGATAAAGAGAAGAATTACGTGGATAATTTGTTATGTTTGGATCAAGAAACAAGACTTGAAGCAGTTTCGTGAGTTCACCTCGTATTCTACCTATTTTATTTGCCATTTTTTTTCCTATTAAATATTCGAATTATTCACTAACAGGCTTTATCTTTTATTAAAATTAAATTCAATCCTAAGTTCAAGGCTATAAAATGCAGGCATTTGGGCTAGATATATTATATGTAATAATAATAACAATACCTGTAGTACTTAATGTTTACTATTGCCAACCATTTTCACAAAAGCTGGTCACAAGTTGCTTTGTGTCACCAGCCAATCGATCTCTGGTTTAGCTGGCATAGGAATATAAAAGCCTTATATGTGTTACGTCTTACAACACAACAGTGTTGTACTATTATAAATTTTAAAATAATCTGAAAATGATCTATTATTGATGTGGTAGGAGCATCAAGAATATTGTGATTGGCAACAAGGCAAAAAAGAGTCTTCTGATAGATCTTGGGATTATTCCAAGATTAATCGAGGTCATGTCCAGAGAAGATGCAAGTCCTGAATTTGTTGTTGAAGCAGTGGTGTTGCTGGGTAGTTTTGCAAGAGGTGAGAGATTCACCATTTTCAGTACATCAGTTCACTGGCCAAACACAAAGCATTCAGTTGAGGTTGCAAGGTTCAAATTTAAATAATCCTTTGAAAGTACCTTGGTGAACCAATGTACACTGTATAATAATAATAACAATAATAATAATTATTATTATTATCATTATTATAATAATACTGTAATTATAATAATAATAATCGCATGACAGCTGTTACTGGATTGCAAAAAAAATCGGACTTATATATTTTCAGAATTGATTCTTAAGATAGTGAGTTGAATGTGACTCATTAGTCAGGTGTCCAACTAACAGACTAACCAAAGGTAGCTTATTATTATTATTATATRTATGTTATTTACCGGCCAGGAGGTCCGGATAGGGAAAAACTGTGCCCGAGGTCTTGAATATACGRACCGAGGCTGTTAAGCCGAGGTCCRTKTTCAAGACCGAGGGCATGGTTTTTCCCTATCCGGACCGACTATAGGAAGGTAAATAACTTATTTATTTTTTCCCGTAATTTCTTTACTTGTTTAYGTAATCGTTTTGTGTTTTCGTTTAGCGGCAAAGGATACCGGACCGCGCTCGCGGGCAGATACTGACAAAATACCGCCAGCTCAAACAACCAATTGGAATGCATGATTTTTTAGGATACCGGACCGGAAAAAAATAGTATTAATTATTAAATTATTATTAATTTTCCAAAGCAGGGACAAAGGAAAGTATTGATGTTCTTCTACGGCACCATGCTCATGAGGTACTTCTCAAAGGTACAGTTGACTTTATTAATTGCCAGAATTATTGATATGACTTCACCAAGATGAACGATGAGGTTAACTAGAATATTTTGCCTCGAAGAATCTGGCAAGAAAAAAGTTCTTGCTCAAAACCCCTTTCAAAAATTGCTCCATAATTAATTGTTATGCACTTGATGTAAACAGTAACCAAAAAATTCTGACGTCACAGGGAACCCGGCTTCTTTTAGAAAATTAACTTTGCTCTTTGTGGGTTTCCTGTGTTGTGATCAGTTTCCTTTTACATAAGCTGTAATCAGATCTGCGCGCTGTAATCAGATCTGCATGCTGTAATCAGATCAGCGCTGTAAACTGACAGGCAATTAAATTCAAATCAATAACCGTTGGTAACGCACTCTCTAGTAAACACTCAAAAGAAGAGAAGGGCTGCAACAAAGCAAGTTTTATCGTATGATCATCACCTCCAGTTGCTCGGACCAGCTACTTTAGTACAACAAGCAGGAAGTCTTGATGATTTTCATGTTTCGATTGCGTCATGTTGTTCGAAAATATTCAAGATGTAAAACCCTGTAAACAAGGGAATTCAAATTTTGTGTTTKGGTGAGTAACGTTTATTTTCAATTTTTTTAGAATAATAATATCAGATTTGCGGCACACGCTTAGAAATCACGGGAAATTTTGAACGATACCGGAAATGTCCAGAAGTGGTCCGAGCAACTGGAGGTGAACATATAACTAAAACTTAGCTTTTAAATATCACTTTCTAGGATCGTTACTTTTACGAGTTCAACAAAATAAAACATCCCGACCCAAAGTTTATTCATTGAGCAAACATTTTGTGGGTTTTTTATTAATAAATTACCTTAATGAATAATTTGAACAGGGGTTTTAAAATTGGACACTTGCTTTGTTGCAGCCCTTCTCCTCCTTGAGTGTTTACTAGGAAGTGCGTTACACACCACAGGCAACCAATAAGAAACAAAACACCAACGGGCTGTCAGTTTACAGCGCCGATCTGCTGCGCCGATCTGCTGCGCCGATCTGCTGCGCCGATCTGCTGCGCCGATCTGATTACAGCGCGCAGTTCTGATTACAGCTTATGTAAAAGGAAGCCGATCACAACACAGGAAACCCACAAAGAGCAAAGTTAATGGTTCCCTGTGACATTGTCTTTGAATTGAGCTTCTGTGTATACTATAAGAATGCTAGTGCATCATGGGATATTCCGATATTTTGCCACTCATTAAACTTCGCTAACAACTACATAGTTTGTGCAATGACAATGGAAGAAACCGAACAGCTTTGTAGAGTCTTTGTTGATTGCATGCACTATCCAGTACCAGTGCTTAAGGTCCCTACTGTATATAATGATGTTGATGATGATGATGATTATGTTGATGATGATGATGATGATGGCAATGATGATGATGATGATGATGATGATGATAAATTAATTGAATAGTATTTAGCTGTGGCATATTTCCACTGATATTCAGATTGGAATTTAGAAGTTGATTTTTGCTGAGGGAGGAAATGGGAGAACCAACAAACAACTCTACTCACATACGACACTGAGCCCAGCAGGGCTTGGACACAGGTTGCATTGGTGACAGGCAAGCACTCTCAGTGCTATGCTACCAGTGCTTCCCAGCCCACTGACCTGCAGTACTCACAATGATAATTGGCAAATATTTTACTACTACAGATTTCATGCTACCTCATGCAAAGATGGCCTAGCTTATGTTTAACAGTTCCAGTTCATGTTACCTCGGGATCAAAAATTCTTACCAATAAAAGTCTTGATATTTTTTCCAGGAATTTGTCATGAAAATAGACAAATAGTAGAAGCATCGGCAAGATCTCTACGGACCCTGTATTTATCTAACCAAACACCTTCTGACCCAATATATGAGGTTGGTGTAGAACTGTTAAGTTATTCTTTGTCATTCTGTCAGCAATTCAACTTCTTAATCATCTGAATGTTCCCTCTTTGCCGTCTTGTAAACTTATTCGATTAGCATAGTGTATATATTTGGATTTTGTAAGCCCATTTTGAAAAGAATGCCAAATGTTGAATTTGTGTCAATTCATTTATTATACCAAATGACCTTGGCTACATTGAACTAATCAACATAAGACCAGTCAGGAGTACTGAGGAGGAGTTTGGTGTTTTGTTGTCAATTCCTGCTGGACATTGTCCTTGRCCTACCGTTATATTTAGCCCTCTTACTACAGCATACAAGTATGTACAGTACTGTAAATCATTCGTTAGTGATATAACAGACTCTTCTCAAAATGATCTTGAATGCAAAACTAGCATGGAAATACATAAGAAATCCCACAAATTTCATTGAGAAAAAGTGTGATTTCTTTTGTGTTTTCATGTTATCCTCACATCCATGAGAAGGGTCCATTGACGAACCAGTCATATACTGTAATGTCTTTTATCTACCAGAACCCAAGTGTAGTCCCTCATCTAGTAGAACTCCTGTCTGGTTCCTATACTGAAGCTGAAAGTGCAGCCACCATCATTTCCAAATGTTGTCAGAGCTCTTCACATCAAGCTCTTTTGTGCAACACAGGAGCTATTGATGCTTTGCTGCCTCTGTTGTCGTGCAATATCCCTAAGATTCAGCTACCAGCATTGCATTGTTATGCAGCTGCGTCACACCAGAATGGCTCTGTTTCATTGGCTATGATGTCAGGTAGGTCACATTGCTTTGAAGTTGATACTAAACAACTACCGTCCTGGTCCTCATGATAAGCCCTACACTTATACTAATTTGTAATGGATTTTTCATGAACAGGAAGGCTTATATTTGGGGAAGGGGGGTGAGAAGCTCTTAACCAGGATGGAAACGTAGGCTAATTATAACTGGTGGTGGCCTTACAGCTGGCAAGATATTTGCATGAGTAGCCTAGTGGGTTTATAACCAAGAAAAGGGGCTGACTTAGATCAGTCCAGAGGTTGTTTTATGATTTGATAGCTGTGAGTTAGTTATGCCCTGACTTAGATCAGCCCAGAGGTTGTTTCTGGGTTTGATCTGTGAGTTAGCCATGCCCTGACTTAGATCAGCCCAGAGGTTGTTTCAGGGTTCTATCTGTGAGTTAGCCTTGCCCTGACTTTGGTCAGCCCAGAGGTTGTTTTATGATTTGATAGCTGTGAGTTAGCCATGCCCTGACTTAAAGATCAGCCCAGAGGTTGCTTCAGAGTTTTATCTGTGAGTTAGCCTTGCCCTGACTTTGGTCAGCCCAGAGGTTGTTTCTGGGTTCGATCTGTGAGTTAGCCGTGCCAGGACTTTGATTGACCCACAGTTTGTTAATCAGAGTATGCCACTGGAAATTTTGTATACTGAGTGACATGTCTGAGTTTTATATGGTTACTAACTGCTGCTCTTGATCTGTAGCTTCTTATCAAGGACAAGGCCTTCTTGAAGTTCTGACAAAGTTATTATCTAGAGACGGACCAGATAATATTCAGCTAGGAGCTGCAAAATGGTAAGTACAAAAAATGGGCTTCTTCCACKCACTAATACTTCTTGATTAGTTCATTCACAGCTGTTATTTGAACGGTTATTCACATTCATTGATGCGAGCAATTGCTCAGTCCAAGCCAGAGGCTCATGTGTAAGCTTTCCACACCAGTTCAAATTGGAATTTAGTTGTTGACTTTTGCAGAGAGAGGAAAACTTGAGGACCTGTAGAAAAAACCCTCAAACATAGGAGAGAGAAACAATCAACTTTACTCACATGCAATGCCAATTTCAGGAATCAAACCCCAGCGGCATTGGTGAGAGGTCTTACATAATGGTGCACACCATATAATTAATGCATGAGAGACGTTCAGTCATTTCATACAAGGCTCATAATTTACCTATAATGCATGCTCTCTTTTAACTAATAGTTTTCAAAATATGAACATTTGACATTATTTTCCTGTTCCAGTTTAACCAATATGTTCAGAGCAGGTGCCTACACAGCAGCAGACAACCATGCACTTCTTCTTAAAGTAAGTTCATTAAGTACTTGTAAAACAGCTAGAACTTCTCAGCAAYATAATCATTGCTACCCCTAATGAATTTTTAAAATCCCATAGGCAGTGGACTGCTTGCAAGCTAGTCAAAATACTGAAAAATCTGTTCCATAAATATGTGATTATAATCATTCTTTCTATCATGATGTATAAAATTATGATTTCCACAATGAATTATATTTTCCATTCCATATGAAAAGCTCACAGCACGAATGCAGTGATTTGACAAGGCATATAGAGTGTGCGCAACCATGTGACTACAAAATCCCTTGAGATATGAATAACATTGAAATATCTGCCATCTTGGTTGATCTAACGAGAGAAGCTAACGAGGAATGCTTTGTTATTGTCAACCAAGATGGCGGCTATGACGTACACCTAACATACACCTGCTCTATTGCATTTACTCTGCATCCAGTCAAATACCTGGTACATGGTGTAGCTGAGTGTCTACATAACTAATTTTGACCTACTTTTGACTTTTGACTTCTGAAATTTGTTTTTACTACAAAAAAATAAACGCACACACCAAGCATGAGCTGCGTTGCTCTGTTCTTAACACACATAACTTGTTGGTATGTCTGTTTTTACCACAGCTTTTGACCAATCAGAAAGTGAAAAAAATAATTACATTTTGTGGTAAAAAACATGTTGAATTATTTCAGTGATGGGAAAACACTAGCTTTATGTTTATTAAACTAGAGTTTGGTTCACAGGTTTTGAGTACAACTGTACGGCTATGCAGAACAGACAAACCAGCCTGTATGAGAGCTGAAGCTGCTGAAACTCTTGGTAATTATCTATAACTAGTCTTACAATTTTCTCAGTTTGATAGGAATTTAGCTTGTTAGGTTTTGTGGATGGGGAAAATGCTGTATGTGAATAGAGTTGTTTGTTGGTTCTCTCCTGCCTGTCCTTTGTGGATTTTTCTCTGGTTTTCCTCCCTCAAAAATCAACTTCTAAATTGGATTTCAATCTTGGGGTTTCACTTTTGGAGCCTGACTCTTTTGTAATAGTCCCACAGCCAATGCAGATAGATAGAAAACAGAGAAAACAGAGAACCCATAGAAAAGCCCTTGAATCAAGGAAGACTCCCAACAGACTCTACCCACAAGGGATGCTGAGTCCAGGAATCGAATCTGAGACCTCAGGGAGGGGCAAGCGAACTAACACCACAACCATCCTTATAATTTAATCATTGTGTTTGTTTATATTCTATAGCTTATCTTATAGAGGAGGATATTGAGCTGCAGAGATTGGCTGCTATTTCAGACCACCTTATCAAGACAATGATTGGTTTTCTCCAAAAAAATGATATGGATAATGATACCTATGCTTTGATGAGAGAGGTAAGGGAACAGTGCTTGTGGGTAGGGGTGGAGGGTGAGGTAGAGAATGATATGGATAATGATACCTATGCTTTAATGAGAGAGGTAAGGGAACAGTGCTTGTGGGTAGGGGTGGAGGGTGCAGGGGGTGGGGTGGAGAATGATATGGATAATGATACCTGTGCTTTGATGAGAGAGGTAAGGGAACAGTGCTTGTGGGTAGGGATGGAGGGTGCCATGGGTGAGGTAGAGAATGATATGGATAATGATACCTATGCTTAGATGAGAGAGGTAAGGGAACAGTGCTTGTGGGTAGGGGTGGAGGGTGCTATGGGTGGGGTGGAGAATGATATGGATAATGATACCT
>NW_022261473.1:77859-100567 GCF_009602425.1 Actinia tenebrosa | reverse complement strand
AATTAATTACCTCTCTAGAAGACAGATGCTGGAAAATATCCAAAATCTCTAGCCCTTCTTGTACTGTTGTAACACTCTCAAATGCTGATGCAATCAGGTTCTGAACCATTACTTCTAAATCCTTGACTCCAGCTCGGAATCTGTCCAATGAAAAATGTGCATTTTCATTCATATAATATCCTTTGGGATTCAGGCAAAAAAATTAAGATCAATATTAGATGTATGTTTACCTGTTAAAATCATCATGCCAAGTCGTTGCCTAAAAATAAGAAATGTTTCAAAAAAAAAATTAATAAATTAATAGTAAGACCTTTTTAGCTTGGGTGTAAGTAATTTATTTTAGCCCATGTGTTATTCCCTAGAGAATCATTTCTTTGTTTAACGGTTGCATATTAGAAGACAAATGAATATGGATATAACTTGAACAAAGAATTATTTTCTCAACATTTGGTTGGAAAAACTTTATGCATAAGTGATTAATGACTAGATGAAAACAAAAGAGAAAACAAAAGAGAGTTAACTAACAAGATGCTCACTACTTTATACCTTAACATCGAGAATCGTTTTCTTGACAGCTTTGAGAATCTGTAGGTTCTTCTCAAATGTTGCTTCAATCTCCAGCAGACTTCTGACAATTTCTGGTCCTCTCACTCCATGGAAGCAAGGCAGTGGAGCCTTTTCACCATCATACATTCTGGCAAAGTGCATTTGACCTTCACAAACCTAAAAAGTAAGGGAAACCCAATTGTAATATTCAACTTTCTTCCATCTTCAGTGTCTCATACATTTGAAATCAGAAGAAATAGGTATGATCATACCTTTGGGGTGGTCAGTGGTAGGTCAGATGCTGGTCCAAATCAAAATGTCAAAATGACAGACAATGCAAAGATTTGACTGGACAAATTAAAATACTGGCTGGACATCGTCCAATGACCCGCAATTATTTTAATTCCTGGGTCCAGTTGTTCAAAGCCCGATTAGTGCTAATCCTGGGTTAATTCTTAATAAGACCTATACAGTTAATCCTGGATTAGCGCTAATCCAGCTTTGAACAACCCGGCCCTGGGGTAGGATGTTCTAGACATAATAACTGGCCATATTATATATACTCAATGTAACCTGTCAGGAGGAGCTTGACCAGAAAAGTGCCAATTTTTTCCAGATATTGTCATTTGACCAATGTCTTTATTTTTAACCTTGGGTAGAGAGAAGGTCATATGGTGAAAGGCCAATTATATCCATTATTTACCTCAAGAAGGTCCTTGCATCTTTGTACAAATGCATCAACTTGTGCAAAAATACTGCTTTGGTCAAGAATCCAAAGGTGACCAGACAATTTGGCATGCATTCTTCTTATCTGGAATAAAAAAAGAAATATTTAAAATGAAAATAATGCAGAACAAATTAATTTTTTTGAGGTTTTCAGGAAAACTTTAAAAACAAATCTAGAGATTTTATGGGGGTAAACCAGGAAGAATTTGGGCAAGAACATGATAAACTATGACATTACTTTACTTCCTTCTCCAAATTTACTTGCGCCACCCTTGTGGCATCATGACATTATTATAAGTCATCCTTTGAACTAAAATGCAAGTGCGGGAATACTTTTTGGTAAACATATATACCTTTTCATAGATTTCCTTCCAGGCTTCACAGCATTCTATGCTTTCCTGCAGTCCTAACATGCTTATTCTTATGCGACCGTCGAAAATGTCATCCAGACAAATCTTTGTGCTGCATCTCTTGATTATCTCATTACTCACCTAATTTAAACAAATGCAATCATTTATTGATGATTAATTGATGATTACTTGATGATTAATCAACGAATCCAATCCTTAATTGACGATTAAAACATTTAATAACCCTTAATGGCTTATTCTCTTAATGCAGACCTTTCTCAAGAGTCCAGTAAGTCTTTCTGCAGTGTTGTAATGTTCAGAGTTCACCCATATCACTCTAATGCTGTTCAAGATCTTTGGGAGCATTGGAGGAATGTCTTTAGGCTGAGCTTGTGCAAGATCCTCACAAGGTGCTTTCAGGATTGAAAGAAATTTGAGATTGCTTTGGGCCTGGGCTGATCCATTCTGTTAAAATAAAACACAAAACTATAGTAGATTTTCAAAGGGGGTTATAAGTAATATATACAGTATGAGTGGCCGTGTTGTATCAGATATACAACCACGAAGCGTAGCCGAGTGATTGTATATCTGATACAACACGGACACGAATACTTTATATGACTTATCAGACGTCTAGGTTAGTTCCTTTGTGTTTCACTAAAATTTTCAAAATTAAAGTGAATTTGGCCAAGAAAATCCAACTTAAAGTTTATGCAAATGAACACAGTTTTGTATCAGATTTACAACACTCTTCACGGCTGTGATTTCTGTTGTTTTCCTCATGAATTATTCATGATTTTGATAATAATAGTTTATTTAATAACGTGTCCTCCAAGAGGGAAGAGCTCTTTCAAAATATAAACGTGAAAAAGTGCGAACATGAGGTTGACAAAAAAAATTGTCTTAAAATTCAGTCTACAGTACATTGAGCACCTCCCAAGCTATAAATTACTATAAGTCTAAACAGTGTATGGTTTTTGTGTGGCAAGGCCATTAATTAAGGTACCTGTATTTGCTTGGAGAGTTTCAGGAATGGAGCAACATAAGAGGACTTTGACAGTTCTAGGATACTTTGAATCCTCATGACCCCAGGCTTGTCCAACTGTTCACTGATTCCTGAGAGATCAGCACATCGGCTTCTCCAAAACTCTATTTCTTCCAGAGGACCAGAGTTCTCGGCTGTCTCAAAGTTATCCTGGCTACTGAGTACCTCTTTGATCTGCCTTGTCCAGTGAATCATTGCAGCTGGGTAATAAAATGGTTTAATTAATTTACACAATTTTAATTAAACAGAAACAAAAGTACAACATACAGTACAAATGGCACCACCACCACCACCATCAGCAACAACTACAATAACAAGCACAGCAATAACATCATCAGCAGAAGCAACAACAAGAACATCAGCAGGTGGCAGCAACAACTACACATCAGCAGCGGCAATATCAGCAGCAGCAACAGCAGCTGCAGCAACAGCAGCTGCAGCAATATCAACAGCAGCAACAGCAGAAAAAACATTAGCAGCAACAAGAGTATCAACAAAAGCATCAGCAATAACAGCAGCAATAACAACAGCAACAACTATAGCAGCATCAACAACAGCAGCAGCAGCAACACAGTAGCAATAGCAACATTGGCAGCAGAGCAACAAAACCAGCAGCAACAACATCAGCAACAACATCATCAACATCAGTGCTCAACAACAGCAACAGCAACAACAGCAACAACATCAGCAACAGCAGCATCTACTGTATGTGTACAATAACAACAGCAGCAGCAGAAGGCTTACTTTCTAGTCTTTGGACAAACTCCTTGCTTTTTGCCGCTGCTTCTTTAGAGAGATGAGTATTTTCATTTGGTACATATAAGACTGTTTTCCCCTGCATCTTGTATCTGGTGTCTGTTAGATTAGCCATGAACTTATGAACCTGGGCTGAAAAGTCATTTTTGATGCCTAGTGATACGAGTCAAGGAACAAGTGACTTGAAAGTTATCATCTGTTAATTTAACGACTAAACCCACTAAACTATAAGTAAACAAGAAGAAAACTTAAATAAAGATTTACACTTATTTTTTTGAATGTGTCATCATCAAAGGCAGTAGACAATAGATGATAGGCGAAAAGCAATAGAAGATACAGTACAATAGGTCATTCCAAGATCCAAGAGTAGCTGGAATGACTTGTGTTTCTGCTTCTTATTCCCATGAGAAACATGAACCTTAGTGTTGAGACTTATTCAATGTTGTTCATAGCTGACGAAAACAATTCCATCTTGGAATGACCTATTGCCCTTTGCACTTAGCAATGATGTTTTTTTAAATAGGTGTATAACTATACTGACGGACTTTGGTTCTGTAAGTAGCTTTAGTTTAGCTATCAACCAACTAGTTGGATATTTTTTAGAAGTAGGTAATCAATGAAACATGGGATGCAGGTTGTAAGCGAACAAAATGCTGCCCTATTTGGTTTATTATATAGTAGGAAAATCTTGTATAATTTTTCAGTACTCTTTCCTCATAATTATTCTTTGCAAACCTGGCTGTGGAGATAAATGGTGTCAGTTCTATACTCTGTTCACTAATAAAGCACAGTTCTCAACCAATTACAGTATACGTAGTAAGTTGAATCAATATAACAATAAATTGTGATATGCAGTATAATTAAGGATACTATCTGGCCAATTCATCTTTCCAAAAAACAATGGCCCATAAAGATTTGACATCAATCGCAGTAAACCTTCCACATAATTCATATGAACTGTGCCAAACTGGAGGTTTTTTTCCAGGTTTTCAGCAGTGAGAATGGCTGCTTCTGATCGTATAATGTAAGTTAGCTCTTCAACTTGATGCGGAGGTATTGAGGTTGATACCTGTAGTCCAAGAAGCTTGTCCATATATGCAACAAGTACTTGTAAGTTAGGATCGTTAATGAATTTTAGTATGGTATCATCATGTTCTGTTGTCCAGAGGTCTGATGTTAAGGAGCTCAATGTTACTCTTTCTTTAATCATTGAGATCTATTTAAAAAAATCACTTTATGAGATAAAATTATTAGATTAGCACATTGAGAGTCTATAATGCGCTATATAAGAACATATTTATTATTATCATTATTATTATATGACTATAAAGCTATTTCTATGCTAAAATTATCTAGTGAAAATCTTTGGACACTCATCCAACGTAGTAACGGCACTGCACAAATCTATCATCCTGTCAAAAATTAAGGGGGGAGGGGTATTCCTAATTGTGGCTGCTCAATTTCTCAAAATGCACAACCGAAATAAAAGAACCATTGAATATTTGGTACGCAATGAATTAAACATCAAAATAACTTGAATTACAGTAGCTGTGGCGGTGGGGAGGACAAAGAAATGTTGCCCCTGTTAAAAGACGTCAAGCACTTCTGCAACTAAATGATTGAGAGAAGGCGGGTTTTCTTCCCGCCTAATTTGAAAATATACGAGTTTAACTTTCATATATAACAGTGCATACGATAAAATAAAGAAAAAGAAATAAATAACCATTTCAGCAGGGTCAAATTCTTTTCCTCCAGAGCCTGTACTTCCATGATCGTCGACAGCGCCTCTCTCTCCATCAACTCCATTCTCGGATGGTGACGAGCTGCCATTTTTATGTTTTTCAGAAACAGCTTGACTTGATTCCAATGCATTTGTATCAGAATTATCATCTCCAGTACTTAAATTAACACTTCCCGTCTCTTGGGCTTCAGGATCCATATTTACTCTGCTTTTTCAGTATTTCTTTTCTTGCTTAATGTCTTAGTAAACGATGTCAACAACACGACAATCCCATGAACACCAACTTTCAAACTTGATCAAGCAAAATTCCTCTGTACAATTTAGCTATTTTCAAGCGCCAAAACATTAAGATGTATACAAAAATATCTTAAATATAATACAAGAGCTGGCTCTCTTGGTTACTTATCGTTAAACTTTTACAGGGTTTCAAACACAAGAATCCGCCATCTTGATTACTAGTCTCTATAGCAACTTTGAAGAAGGCCTGGACGATCCCGCGCATATATAACAAAATACCCGCGGGATTCCCGTTGTTTTTATGTTGGGCTTGAAATTAAAATCGAAAGATTTAGAACTCTTTAATTTCATTTCTTCTTTTATTACGAAATATTCCTTCTTTCTTTTTGTTAATGATGAAAGGAATAGTTTTTTTGTGGTTTTTATTTTCAAATTTTTAAGCGAATTTTGGGGTATTTCTGTGGGGGTCCCCGACATGAAATAAAGGGGGCATTACAGATTCACTGAGAACAGCACATTTAGCTTCAGAAGAAGAAGGAAGAGGGGTCAAAAATCTCCTGTTTTCTCTTCAAAATGCCTCGAAGTAGGTCCGTATCAAGGTCTAGATCTCGTTCTAGGAGTCGAAGTACATCTCCACGTCGTAAACGAAAGGATAGGACGTACAGAAAGCGAGGTTCAAAGAGTCATAGTCGTTCTCGCTCGAGGCAAAGAAGTCGGTCGCCATTAAACAGAAAAGACCGATCTTCTCCGAGAAGACGAAGGAATCGTTACTCGAGAAGTCGAAGTCGAAGCCGTTCTCCTAGTGTAGATAGATTTGGACGTACTATACCTAAGAGGAAAGACGATGAAACGAGAAAGAAGGAAGATCAAGAGAGACTATTAGAAATGGAAAGGCAAAGGAAAATGTAAGCTTGTAAACTATGAAGTCCTGTGTATAAAACTTAAGCTTCATTACTAGCAGGTTAAAATAATTATTTTTAAGATCTCACTGAGAATCTAATTTCCACTACTTTTCTACATTTGAGGACTTGAAGAATTTTGATACCACGGTATATATGTAATACTAAACTAAACCCGGTTTGTTTTCATTGCCAAGTTCAGCTGACCACGTTTTTAACAACCCAGCACCCAAGCTGTAAAATAATACAGTTGAATTTGATATTGAAAACAAGTGGCTAAGGGCGTCATAATATGATATTCTCTCTTTTGTTTATTGTGATGTCGTACGACCAATATCTAATTGGTTTTGAAATAATATATAAAAGAGTTTGTTTATTTTATATTCACTATTGCTTTAAAAAGAGAAAGAATTCAAATCTACACTAAGTTTAATGTATTCAATTAAACTTTTAAGAACTCCAGAATGTCTAGTTAGGTTTGCTACCACATACTGTTTTCTTTGTATGGAATATTTCTTTCTTGAATTACAGTTTCAGCTAATTATGAGAATGGAAGCTGATCATGCTTAAGCTTTCTAGAGGATATTTCATGCCTGTTTAGTCTTGCCGTCACTATTACATGATTAACCAACCAAAAGTTCGGCTGTCGAATAGACTAACTACTGACGTATGGAGATGTGAATTTTAACTTGACCGATGGCAGACCAAATTTGGAAGTCAGTGATAGCTTATTATACTGAAATTGTTTACCATCATTAAATCAAGGTTGTACATATGTATAGAATAACTTACAAGGAGCTTAGCAAATATATAAGACTACAACTTGAGACATGACAATAAATTAAATGCAGCAATGGTAGCTGCACATTTCTACTTTTCCATGAGATATAATCTTTTTGTTTTATTCTCTAATTTTGCATGTGTAATTGATGTGAAGAATCTTTTTTTTTTTAAAGACGGGCAGCTGAAAGGGAACAAAGATTAATTGAGGAAGAAACTCAGAAAAGGGTCGAAGAGATGGTAGCCAAGAGAGTAGAAGAAGAGTTGGCGAAACGAAAAGATGAAATTGACAGCGAAGTTTTAAGGCGCGTGGAAGAAGCTAAAAAAGTCATGGAAAAACAAATGCTTGAAGAATTCGAAAGGAGAAAACAAGAACAAATGGAAGAATTAAAAAAAAGAGAGGTAAAGACATTAGAGCTTAAATTAATGTTGGTGAACATGTTGGGCAATTTCGGCAAGAAGTCAACATCCATATTCCTGTACAAATTACTTGTAGAGCTTGAGCTATAAACACTTAAAAACTTGTTAACAGATAGAATATTTTTATGAAAATCAATATTTTTTTATATACGAAAAGAATGACTAGGAGTTTTTTGGCCCAAAGAAACATATTCACAAAATTTTTTTTATTCTAACCGTTTGTTAAAGCAAGTGTTTGGTGAGGAATATGGAGTTGAAAATTACTTAAAGTTTCAGAATTATGGGAGAAACTTAAGACAGAGATTGCTACCTGCCACTTTGAAGTTGCCCTTCATGTTTTCAACATAGTCAAATCATGTTGAATATCTACATGTATATTTCACAAAAGTTCCATCAACAGGACTATTGCGGCATCAGGATTATTCTATACAGCTTTGGAATAAAACAAAGACAGTTTATTTTGTTCAAAAGACTTGAAAGATTTATAAAACTGTATCAAAGAAAATCTATCAAAGAGGTTTTGACATGGTTGACCTCTCAGCCTCAATGTCATGTAAAACAAAAAACATTTCCTTGAGAAACTATGAGAAGCTTAAATAGTGGCATGCAATGCAAGATGCAGATCTAGACACTACGCTGATGGCAATACAGAGAAACCAGTCGCATTAGGGATTGTTAAACCAAAACGTATTCATGTACGTATGCATAAAGTAGTATCAAACTTGGAGAAATGTTTCACAAGGGTGTGCAGGGCACTTGTGTTATATATTTTAGCTCATTTTCATGTTCCTAAAGCCTTGACAACTTTTAGATCTCTGTCTGAGTTTTCAATATCAATAGGTCAATCAATTATTGAAGAAATAGAAAATAGGCCCGCTGCCGCACGGAGTGCCTCTCTACACCTCTTAAGTGTATATCCCCAAGTGCTTCATTAACTGCACACAGCACAGCAAGCAAGTTATCTTATTTTTTATAAAATACAAATTACAATCACCATTATTTTAGATAGGAATGTTGCAGCTGAAAGCGTGCATGCATGCTGTGTGTTCTTATAAAGCACGCACTCCCAAACATGAATCAGTATGCAAGATTTGACAGTTGTAGAATACTACTTAGACTGTTGTAACTTTGATTTGTTGGAAACTAAAATATACAGTGTAAAAGCCACATTAGAAGTTCTCTTGGTAGTAGGAACATAAAAAGCACAATTACTTTATTCCAACATGTAGCTATCCCCTTGTGATTATAACCAACTATTATCAACTAGGATAATAGTAATGCAAATATATTAATATTACATACAACTCCACATATCAATTTGTTGGGTTCTTCTTCTTCATGATGTTCAAACTATTTCACAGGCTGAAGAACGGCAAGAGCGAGAAAGACTTCAGAATTTAGTTGCTGAAAAACAAAAAGCTATTGAGGAAGCAGAGCAGAGGCTGGTAAGTACGAACACGTCTGGGGCCTCCTGCAAAGTGTGCAGGTTGGGTAACTGGTTACATTAGATCTACTAACAGTCTTTTTAAATTCTTAAGGTCATATCATTTGGAAATAGAGTAATTTAGTTCAACTTTGTGTTGTTGTCAGCCCTCATAGCTATTCCTTGTTTTGTCATAATCTTGCAAAGATATTTTACCCTTGAGACGTTGTACCTGGATGCTTAACGAGGAACAAAGCAAAGCTAAATTTTTTAGTGTCCATAACATTTATGAGCTAGTATTTTGTAGTGATAGCTTTCTTTCTTATAGTTTTCTTTAAAGATTGAGCATGTTTAATCATCAAACACTGCTCACCTCACAATAACAGCAGTTAGAGGTTGACCCCCTAACATTTTAATCATATCTAAACCCTACTAAGTATCAATTTTATCACATCTGAAGGTACGTACAGGGATGTAAAGTTGGCCGTGAAACACACCCAACCAGGCCCAAGTTTGGTTTGTTCTTTAGTATTTTTTGTCTGTGTGCTATCATTCTTTCATGACGAGAAACCATTTTGTTCGTAAGTAAGTAGTAAATATATGAAAGACCTCAGCTTGGAGGAGTTAAAGCTTCAAAAAAAATAAAAAATTGGAATTCTATTGGGCGGACGTAAAGTGTGTCAGGTGTATAATGTATGTCGAGGCACATTCGATAAGGCCACTTCTTACGTTGTTTAACTCCACTTTAACAATAAAAATCTATTATATTCTGGTTGATATTGACACTATACTAATATTCCTTATAGGCCGAGGAGAGACTGTCCATGGTAAGAGAGAAAGGGATCCTAAATGAGCAAAAGAGTAGACTTGAAAGAGAGATTCGCAAACAAGAACAAGCAGCACAAGAGATCATTTTAAATAAAACCAAAAATGCCCGACCAAGACTTTCCTTTGGGGTAAAGTCCAAGGCAGGGATGCTCTAATGAAAGGTTTTCTTCGAATTTCTATAAAGTATGAAATAATTATTAGTTCTTTTGCACTAGTTAGGTTTCTAATCTCACTTCATAATTTCTTTTGAGAATTTTTCTTTGTGCTACTAGAAGTCACGAGAGTGTGCAATGAAAAATTTTCTGGCAAAATTCAAATAGTACATGTGAACTTCCTAATTCCCAATTAAAGTTGAATTATCAAACAGTCCCCTTTCATTTGGAAAGGTAGCAGTGCCCGAGTGGAAGTGAGAACAGCCATGACCTTGTATTGATAGAGACTTATGAATAATCGCCCAAGGTGTTGAAAAAGGACTCTATCATTGCATGGTCACCGCCGTCCTTGCTCCGATGTACAGGCACAGTTACCTTTTAAGATTGAACAGGGAACTATGAAGGGGGCTGTTGTTACTCCAACATATTTCTTAAAAAAAGAAATGATTTATATTCAAGGTATTACAATCTCATTTAGATTATGAAAACTGCTCATCCAAAGCTTTTCTTCTACTGTTGTTTTATACACCCTGTTCATTCGTAAAACCTTTGATTAGAGTACTATCTTGGTAATTTATTTTATGATAGATAAACTATGAATAGATATTATTCAAAATGCTTTGATTTTTGACAAGGCATTTTGTATGTGCGTTACATGGAATAGTAATTCTTGCACACTGTAATCAAAAAATCAAATTTTGAAACTTCTTATTTCCATTTTCTATCCTAAAATTCTCTCTGTCATAGGTAAGATTTTAACTTGTACATATTTGGAGAAAAAATAAAGGTTGCTCAGAGATGATTTTGTTGGTTTTGCTGTGTCATTGCTTTTTTTTGTTTTTTTTTTTTTGTTTAACGTCTGTGCATGAGAAGACAAATGAATATGGATACAACTCAAACAAATAATCTTTTTCTCAAGAAAATTACATATGGTCTGAAATATGAAAACAGTATACCCAATGTAAACAGGTTTATAAATCAAGCACATACTTGTTAGCCTGCGTCACATCCCAAATTTTCGTATTTACAAAGAAAATTCTAGATGTGACGCAGGCTAATACTTGTCTGCCTGTGTCACTCCCTCTTTGGAGATTGTGCCATACCCACCTGGTTAGTTCAGCTGGTATGAGAATTGGTCTGTTGTGCAGGGGGTCTTGGTTCAAGCCTCAGCGGGACCAACACTCGGGGGGTCTTAAAATATCCAAGGAGAAAGTGCTGCCGTTGTAATTACATCTAAGAATGGTTAGACTTTCGAGTCATCTTAGTCAAGGACTTAAAACTGTAGGCCCCGTCTGTCTTCACTATATAACCCTGTATGAGGTGGATGTAAAAGATCCACTGGAGACGACCATCTTCAGTGCCCGTGCTAATACCACGGGGCCCACAGTAATTGGCTATGCTATTGTGTTGTCCCTGCCCTCACAGAAAATCTGACATGTCACCTGTACAGAAAGCTCCCCCCTTTTCCTAGAAAAAAACAAGATTCCTTGTATTTCACAAAGGTACACCTACCTCTAACTGCATTCTTCACCTCTTCAGAGCTTGTTTCATACCTATACAGAAAGCTATGCACTCTACTGTTCCGTGTCATCCCTTATACCGCATAACTTGTCTTCTCCTTAATCACTTTTGAGAAAACAAATGTATTTAAGCATAGGGTAGTTCCCACACCCCATTGCCACACCCGTTACACCCCTAACTGTGGACAAAAATGGAAGCACTTTAATTTAATAACTTTTATTAATATAAATGTACTAATCACTAATACATCGAATAATCAAGCTGAGTGGTGTATATTGATTTTTATTATAAATTGAGGTTCTTTATATCACTGCTGTAGTTTTGGTTATGACACCTTCATTAGACAGGGTACTATTACCATACTGATAATGATCAGGAGGCCCTAAAGATAGTCTTGCTGTCTTGAGCATAATGTTGTGCTGCTATAATCAAGCATAAAGGAATGCATGTTGTGCAACTCATTGGATTTTCTATGCTACAGTATCACCTTGTCTTGTAGAACTTGCATTACCTACCTAACCTACAGCGAAAGTGAGCTAATGTGCAATTTACTATGCATATTTTAATTCTTATCCCCAAGACATCCCATGATGCATTACTGTGGTTTTGATATAGATCTAATTGAAAGCAATTTTAAAAAATGAAGCAAAGAAGTTCTTATAATATTAAGTGAAAGACACAAATGATTTTACATTCTAAATTAATTCGCCATTTAACAAAAGACATCAAATTTATTTCAACTGAAATTTCGATGTCGCCTACTTTAAAATTGGTCATGAAAAGAATTGAAAATTATATGGTTATAAACGAAGTATGAAATCCAGAGCAAACTTCATATGACTGCTAGCATGCCCGGAGCGTGCTCTTAGCATTCTGATTGGATGTTCGAGATATCAGTCAAACGTGTACCGTGGCCGTACCACGTAAAGTCATGAAATTTGGTTAATTTTGCTTTAACTAGGATTTTGATTAGAGGTCTAAAATTATCTGTCATAGGTTTTAACGTTAAATGCGTACCCTCACCTTACCACTTACAGTCATAAAATTCGTTAAAGCAATACCACAAGTTTGGTTTAACTTTGTTTACATTGCTCCTTGTCACTGGCTGCTGTCCTACTACCACCTCTCCTTCCTGACGACTCTTCCCTCCTATTTTCTTCTCTGCTGCCGCGGTCGCCACCGATATCTACCACGCGTGGTCCACTCCTGCTTCGTGAGGTCTCCTCCTTTTTCGCTGTTTCTCTTTCGGCTGTAACATTGTTATCACGTCCAGATCGGTAGCCTCTTTCTTCAGGTCTACTGCTTCTTGATGAATATTTACCAGAATCATAGCTTGAAGTAGTGGATTTTGGTGCCTCTTCATTTCTGGTGCTAGACATCCTGGGGCTGCTTTGCAATCTATCTACGCTACTCTCCACTACTACAGAGTCTTCACTTGCCTTTATTTGGTCATCATTCTTCATGCGCCTTCTAGATGCATCGGCCGCCATCTCACCCTCAGCATGGCTGACATATATGGAATGTGGACGCGAAAAGCGCGAGTTCTTTTCAACATCTAGAATCAACGTGGTAGAAGCTTGGTCAACGGAAATGAGAGCCTGACGTTCTCTCAACTCTTGAATCTGTCCCTCGTACTTCACTACGATCTTTTCCATGGCTTCGTTCTTATGAACAAGAATCTCGTTATCGTTCTGCAGCTCTGCAATCTGCAATTTATAGCTATTCGATAGCTCATAAATCTTGTTTTCCATGGCAATCTTTTCTGCAGACAGAGCCGAGATTTCCTGTTCAAGCTCGTCGTTGTTCCTACTGTATTCTTCACAAGAAGATTTTGAATCAGCTATTTCTCTTTTTAGGCTGTCAATCTCTATTTCCAAGGCTGTCTTCTCTGCTCTCATATTCTCGATAATTTCGTGCTTGGCCTTGTCAGCTTGGCGGTAAATCTCACTCTTGTCTTTGATCTCCGCCAGATGGATTTCCAGTTCTCCGGATCCAGATCCTCTGTCCATCAGGTCTCCCAATTGCTTCTTCAACCGATCGATCTCGTCGTCTCGTTCAGATACTTGCTGTTGCAGCGTCTGAATTCTCTTTTCAAGTGCATTGATTTTGGCAATCATGTCAGCTTCGCTCAGATCTCGGCCAGAATCAGCTGAACTTCCGAGTTTACTCAGAAGATCTTTGACTTCATCTTCTAATTCTTGGATCCTTCTTTCATAGTTTTTGCATTCCTCTTCAAGCTTTGAGCACTTGGTCTGGTGGAAGATCATGTCCTCTCGTATGAGAGCATTCTTCTTCTCCATGTCGTCCCTCTCGATCTCAGCATCTCGCGCCTTGTCCTCTGCTGTTCTCAAAGTTATCTCCAGATCGGTAATTCTCTTTTGCAGGTCGACATTCTCTTTTTGCAAGTCGCTCTCATTGAACCGATTTCGTTTCTTCTCGACTGGCTTTTGTCCTGCTCTTGCCAGTTCCCTTTCGTACCCAGAAACCTTCCTCTTAAGTTGCTGAACCTCACCTTCCAGCTCAGTGACCAGTGGTCGCAGGTCCTTGAGTTCAATGAGAAGTGTTTCTTTTTCTTGCTTCAGCGACTCGTTGTCAGTTCTTTGTTCCACGAACTTCTGGTTGGCAATATCGCGTTCGTATATAGCTTTCTCACAAGCCGTCTGGAAGTTCTTGTTTTCTGTTTCTAGAACAGAGATCCTTTTCCTGGCGTCGACCAAATTTTCATTCATTCTGCTCTTTTCTTTCTCTTTTTCACTAAGCTCATTATCAAGGTGACGTAACCTGGTCTCTACGCCTTCCATCTCTAGCTTCAGCTGATCTCTATCCCGTTTGGCGCCATCCAATTCATCGAAATCGAAAGGCAGCTCACTCTCCACAGTTTCTACTGTAGCAATCTGTATAGGAGCTATTTCCTGGTTGTTTAGTTTAGCTCTTAGAGCTTCATTCTCATCAGTGAGTTTCAAGAGATCTACCTTCAAATGTTCGATCTCCTCTCTTGCTTCGTTGGTTTCCATGTTGGCTTGAGCGAGTTCAACCTGTAGGCGCTGTAGCTGGAACTTCAGGTCGTTTCTTTCGTTAGCGATTACTTCCTTCTGAGAAAGGGTGTCGGTAACTTCATCACGTAGCCGACGTATCTGTTTATCTAAGTCCGTTTTGTCGGTTTCAAGCAACTCGTTCGCGTATTTCATTTCGTTGAGCTCTTTGCATACGTTTCCGTAATTGTGCTGAGCCTCCCAAGTGTCTTTCTTCATCTTGGCCAAATCGTCTTTCAGCTTGTCGTTCATCTTATTTGTTTCATCGCTTAACTTACGATGGTGTTCCACTTCACTTTTGAGCCTTGTCAAGTCGTCTTGGAGGTCCCATACCTGACCCTTGTATTGATGAGATTCCTCCACTGCTTTGTCTTTTGCTTCGGTGACTCTTTTTAGGAGTGCCTCCAGCTCGCTTATTTGTCTTTGTAACTTCACGTGATCAGAATATCCTCCATCGGTATCGTCTTCTTGCTCGTTAAGGGAAGATTCCAATATTTCGATCCTCTTATTTGCATCTGCAAGATCCTCGTTGAGATCCTCAATGGTTTTTTCCAGACTTACTTTCTGTTTCAAAAGACGCTCATACTTATGTTCCATGGCTTGAAGTTCTTGTTGAAGGCCTTGGACTTTCTTTCGCCATTGCAGCATGTCTTCCTTGTCAGCAACGTGGTTATCTTGTGATTCCTTCAAACTTTTCTCCAGCTCAGCAATCCTGTTATCACGACAGAAAATGTCATGTTCAAGCGTCTCTCTCGTGTTGACGTGTTCAGACAGAGCACTCTCTACTTTGGCATTGTTTTTGCGATGCGAGAACAGCTCGTTTCGGGCTTCTTCTTTCTCGCGTAGAGCTGCCTGGTATTTTGATTCAAGCTCTGTTATCTTCTTGATGTTGACAAGCTCTTTACTCTTTCCTCCTTTCTGTTCTTGCAAAGCTGCAAACTGAGCCGACAGATTGTCGTACTTCTTTTGAAGAATTGCGAGATCATTCTTCAGCCTTGATCTTTCATGCTTCAGGGCATCGACTTGGATCTTCAACGCAGATATATCTTTGGCTGAATCGTTGATTTGCTTTCTAAGTCGAGATTTTTCTTCTTCGAGGGCGTTAATTTTTGCCTCCAGATGACTATTGGATTGGTTCAATGATACCATCTTCAGCTGGAGTCTCTCGATTTCCTTTTGAGAAGAGCTGTAACTTGCTCTGTATTCTTCGGTCTCTGCTTTCTGGTTTTTCAAAGCATTTTTCAATCTGTCGTTTTCCTTGAGCAAGGCATCGGAGTTATCATATTTGGACACCGAAACGTCTTTATTGCGCAGCTGTAGCTGAAGACGTGATATCTCGTCTTGGCTTCTTTGCAAATCTTCACGATATTTGTCAACCTTTGCTCTGAGCTTGCTGACTTCATAAGAATTGTTTCCAGGACCTGAGCTGACCAGTTCAACAGATGTGCTGCTCTTCATTCCATCTATGATTTCTTGCAATTCAGTTACCTTATTTTTCAAATAGACAAGTTCTGCTTTTTCTTTTTTAAGCGTGTTGTTTGCATCGTTTAACTCTGATTTCAAAGCATTTTTCTCCTTCTTGAAATTCTTCAGCATCTCTTCAAGCTGTTGGATTCTTTCGTCTGCATCCTTCAGGCTGGATCCTAGTTGCTGGATCCTCTGCTTGAGCTTCTCATTGTCAATTTCTAGATTTGCACAGTACTCTTTGGACGAGAAGAGGTTCTTGTCAACCACTTCTTTCTTGGTGTACAGGTCCCTCAGTTGATTCTGTAAAGACAGTATTTCTTTCCTAAGCTTCTCGATGTCCATCTTTTGTGATTCATTCTCGTTTCTCAGCATTTCAACCAAGTTATCTTTAGCGATGGAATCGTTAGATGAATTCAGAAGGACTTGGAGTTCCTGATTATTCTTCTTTACAGCCAGTAATTCTTCTTCTCTTTCATTCAACAGCGCTAGTTTGTCGTCAAACTGTCTTCTCAGATCACTTCTCAAGGATTTCTCTTGATCTAGCTGTAGTTCTGTATTTCCAAGCCTGTTCTGCAAGCTGTCCAACTCGTCCTTCTGCAGTTCATAGTCCCTCATCGTCACTTCATACTTTTCCATAAGTGGTTTTGCTGTTTTCTTCAAAGCCTCCAGTTCTTTCTCGAGCTCTGCGTTCCTGTTTTGGGATAAGTGCATACCTGTCTCCAGTTTACTGATTTTGCCTTCTCCTTGGACAATTAACTCGTTAAGTTTATTATTTTTGTCGATGATTGCCTCGCTTTCTTTCACTTGTTTCCTCAGCCCTGCATTCTCAATCTGAAGGCGCTTAATTTCATCAGAGTCACCGAAGTCCATCATTGGGCTGGACTCCAACGAGGCCTGCACATTCTGAACCTCAACTGCCTGTACAATTGGAGCAATGTTATTCTTTTCAGCAAGCAGGCGTTTGAGTTCTGCAATTTGATCTTCTAAGGATGTTTTGTTGTCTCGAAGTTCATCGATATACTTCTGATCCTTTTCCGACTCTTCCATGAGAGCTTGGATTTTTTCCTCTAGTTGCTTGTACTTTCTTTGACCCTGTGTTAATTCATCTTTAAGATCATGGATTTCTGTGTTGAGTTCTTCGATCTCGTCTTCTGCCTCTTCCTTTCTCCTTAAAGCTTCAGCAAGTTTCTGTTCAAGATCTTTCAACCTCTCAAAGGCATCTTTTGCGTCTTCAACTGCGCGGTCTCTCTCGTTAATAAGACTTTGATTATCAGCCTTCAGTCTATTGATGGTGTTCTCCTTTAAGAAGGTGCTTTCCAAAAGACTGTCACGCTCGGCTTTAAGTTTTTCATTCTCTTCTCGTTGATAGTTCAGGCTGTCATTCAGAGAACTCAGCTGATCTTCAAGGAATTTTACGGAATCCCTGAATTTTGAAAGATGCTCTTCTCGGTATTGCTTGTCAGTTGTCAAGCCTTTTACCTCGATACGATGTTCAACAAGGTTTTCCTCGATCTTCAAAATCTCTTCTTGACTCTGGCGAAGTTTCAACATCACATCATTATACTGCCTCTGCAAAGACTTTTTCTCCGCTTCTTCGTTCTCAGCTTTTTGTTCAAAGTAAGACCACTTGTTGGAAGCTTCAATGGAATCTTTCTTGAAGTCATCTCTTTCCCGCTGAGCCCTACTCAAGCTCTGTTCCAGGTCGTGATACTTTCTCTGCAGCATTGAAAGTTCGTGCTCTAATTCAATGCACCTGTCCGCTGTCTTCTTCTTCTCTGATTCAAGCTGAGTGACCTTCACGTTTTTCTGTTCCACTTCATGTCTGAGTGTTCCTTCACGCTCTTTGCTTGACTGGTACAAGGCTTCGAGCTCATCAGCTCTGCCATCAGGCATTGATTCATAATTATCCGTGAACATCACGGGAGGAGCAGATTCGGTGATTGCTACGTTAACTGGGGCAACTACATTAGTTGACATCGTCTCCAGCTGAGCCAGAAGTTCGGCGATTCTCTCTCTGTTGACCTCATTAGTGTGTTTTTCAGCCTCAAGCTCTTTTCGTAGTGAATTAACTTCATCTTCAAAGTTCTTGTTCTTCCTCTTCGAGGTTGTGTAATTTGATTCCACTTCTTTGAGTTTGTCAGTCAGATCTTCAATAATGCGGTCCTTCTCTCTGACTTGGTTTTTCGCTTGGATCAATTCGTTCTTCATCCTACGGAGCTTTCCTTGAGATACTTCGCTGTCGCCTTGGTAGTAAGTTTTATCCTTTTCAATTGAGCTCACCTTGGTGTTCAAATTGCTCAACTTGTAAGACATAGAGCTAAGATCGCCCTCGATCACTTCTCTGTGGTCTCTCAACTCGTTAACTTCTTGCTCAAGGCTGGTCTTTCTAGATTTCAACTCGGCAATGAATTTCTCCAGTTCCTGATTCTTTACCTTCAGGGCGTCTAAGGCGGCATTGCTTGCAGAAAGGTTTCTTCTCAGACTTTCAATCTCGTTCTCATACTCTTTCATTCGGGCCGTTAGATCTTCGATTGTCGTCTCGTGCTTCTTGACCAGCTTGCCTAACGATTTGTTTGCTTTTCGTTCTTCCATCAACTCTATCTGGACCTTGTGTAGATCCTCCTTGGCCATACGCAGTTTGTCATTGGCTTCTAAAAGCTGCGACGCAAGAGTCTCTTTCTTGAATGTCAAAGATTCGACTTTGGTCTCAAGTTTGCCAACTGCCGGACGAAGAGACGTGAGCTCCTCTTCCATGCTGTCCTTGATGGCTAATGTTTCGTCCAACTCCTTCTCTAAGACCATGCATTTCTTTTTATAATCAGCCAACATTCTTTCAGCGTCGTCATTGTGGATGCCTCTGCTATCAAGCTCACGTTGTAGATACGCGATTCTGTCGTCTTTATCAGTTATTTCATTCTTTAAGAAGTTAACAGCTTGTTTTTGGCCATCGTTTTCTCTCTCAAGCGAGTACACCTTCTGCCTCAAGGATGACAACTGACTCTCAAGATCTTGAACTTTGGAAACCTTAATATCAACCTGTGCTCTGTTTGTCACTTTCCTTCCAGAACCAGTGTCAAGGCTCTTGAATTTCTCCAAAAGTCCAGCGAGCTGAATTTCGGCGTCATTTCTTTCCTTGGTAGTGCGGTCCAGAATTCCATTCAAACGATCGATTTCGGCGTTCTTCAACTCCACATCATTTTCAGCCTTCTTTACAGCTGCCTCGAGAGCACTAAATCTAGAATTCGATTCTTCCAATGATTTCTTTTCTTCATCAAGATCTTCGTTCAAGTCGTCGACTTTCCTTCTCAACTGCGCAATAGTGTCATCTTTTGTGGCTAACTCTCGTCTCATTCCATCTATCTCACCACGCAATTCCATGAGTTCTTTTTTAGAAAGCGCTGCAATGTCACGGTGTTTATTACTCTCAGATGACAAGTCTACCGTTTGATTCTCATAGATGCTCCTTTCTTGACTAGCTTTGTAGAGTTCGTTTTCCAGCTTGTCGATCTTCTGTTGCAACAAGGTGTTTTGCTCATCGGTCAGACGTCGATCTTTCTCGGATTCTACCAATTTGGCTTCCAATTCTGAAAGCTTGTAAAGATGTCCCTTTGACTCGCGACTTGCCTTTTCTTTGTCGTCTTCACTAATCTTATAATCGGAATCCAATTCTGCAATTTTCTTTAACAGCTCTCGGTTGTCATCGCTCAGCTTTTCCTTGTCGATGCTAAGGTACTCGATTTTTCCATTAAGGCTGAAAATCTCTTCATCTCGATCTTCGATTGTCTTGTCGTAGTCAGCTATCTTTGCTCTCAGTTCTTCTATCAGCTTGTCCCTCTTGGCTATCTCCTTCTTCAGTTGTTCGTTTCCTTTATGAGCTTCTTCCAACTGAATGGTAAGGTTTTTGGTTTCACTCAGATGCCTTGCCAGCTTCCCTTTCTCCCCTTCGAGCTCCGCAGCGCCAATGCTCTTGTGCCTTAGAGCATTTTCAAGCTCGCATTCCAGCTTCGTGATCTGGCCTTTAGAGTTTCCAAGCTTGACCTGTAAGTCACTGTTTTCTACCTCGTGTTGATGAAGCAACTCTTCAAGCTCCTTGATTCTGTGATTCGCTCTTTCAAGCTCTTCTGAATCAAATGAGAAGTCCATTGGGGGTCCTGATTCCACAGACTGCACGGTATCCACAGAAATCACTTCAAATGACTTTTCCACTGGTTTGTTGCGGGCAAGTTCAAGGTCTTTCTCGAGCTGAATGAGTTTGTTCCTAAGTTGAATGTTTTCTTGGTCCAGTGAGGCATTCTTTGCTTTCAAGGCAGATTCACTTTTAAGAAGGTTGTCATAGTTTAGTTGAAGCTTATTAAAGCGATCTTCATTCTTACGTAGACTTTGCTGAAGCTCCGAGATCTTCGTGTGTAGGTTCGCATTTTCCCTCTCGGATACCTTCAAATCAGCTTGGCACTTCTCAGCTCTGGTGGTAACCATCACCAATTCAGATTGTACTTTATCAAGCTCGTTTTTCAATTTGACCACCATCGTATTGGCACCGATCAACTCTCTCTGCTTATTACTGAGCTTCTCCTCGAGATCAAAGATGATTTTCTCTTTCTTTTCAAGCCGTAATGTTAGCGATTTTATCTCTTCACTGAAAGCATGAGCCTTCTTCTCGCTAGCCACAGCCTCGACGTCTCTTTTTGAGTACTTTTCGTTCAGCTTCTTGAGCTTGCCATTCAGGATGACGATGGTCTTATCTCTCTCTTCAATCATCTCGTTCTTGTGGGCTATGGAAGCCTCCATCTTGGCAGTTTTCAACTGCAATGTTTTTTTGACCTTTTCCAGTTCCTTTTGGTCTTTCTCGTGTTGAGATAGCATTCCATCGAGCCTGCTTTCCAGTTCTTGATAATCTTTGAAAAGATCCTGAAAATGGTCCAAATCAATAACGAGGCTTAGTACCATTTTCTTGTCAGCATATTGGCATACTGTGTTCAAGTAGACGGATTGAGATATAGTTTCCTTGGCAATGATACTATTCAAAAACTAACCTTAAAAACCTTAAAACTCTATTGATACCCTGAAACTACCTCTGCATGGGCTGATCAAAGTCAGGACACGGCTATTAAACTCACAGATATCATGATAAAACCTCTAGGCTTATCAAACTTACCGCCTTGGTTTCAACGACATCGTTGTAGCTTTGCTCGAGAGTTATAAAACTGTTCCTGGTTTCTTCTACTGTTTGGCCGTTTCTGCTGCTGCTACTACTACCGCTGGCGCTGGTGGTGCTGGCAGTAGCAGTACTGTCTTTGTCGCCCCGCCGAAGGCGCTGAGATCGATATGACATGGCTGGTCGGGATGAATACCAACCACACGCGTCTAAAGAGAGAAACTACTGAATCTCCTACAAGAGAAAAAGACAAAAACATATTCTTTTGTTCGTGAAAATATAAAAGTTTTGAGATTAAAGTGCCTATGACTCCTAACTCGGTGTTTTCAGCATTGATTCTACATGAAGTTAAAACTAAAGTGCTTAAACTAAAGTCCATTAAATAGTGCATTCCAAGACCAAATTATTATCATTGATAAATTAAAAATGATTATTATTAATCCTACTTTAGACATCGTCACTATGACCCACAATGCACTTCGGTCTTGGAATGCACTATTCAGTATGAAGTATTCAGTATTCAACCTTTTTCGAAATAGCTGTATTCTTAACATTGTTTCAGAAGCAGAAATGAAATCGAGAAACATCGGAAGAGTTAAATACATAGACGTCAACCAGACGTGACAAACACTAATAATCTAATTTCTATTCTGAATAATTTCCTTTTTTCAGCCATCGTAATCTCATTGTTTTCGAATTCAGAAAGTCACGCGAAACTTAAAGACAAAATCGTGACAACATGCACTTAAAAGGTTTGCAGGAGTGACAAAATCCCAGCTGATGACCGTCAAATGGCTTCCACTATAAACCAATCAAATAGCATGAAACTTATGACCGTCCAATCAAAATGCTTGAATTCGGAATCCATTTAAAAGTTGTTTCTCGCTGCCAACTAATTAAGGCAGCATTTTACGTTTTAGAAAAGAAAGAAAAATCTTACCAAGTTTAAGGGTCTGTTGTATTAGTAAATAGAGGATTATAAAATTATCGTGTAGATACTGAAATATGTATAGATTCAAGTAAATAAATTCTTTCGTGTACCTTTTTAGGGTTAAACACAAATGGTGCAACCAAGCATGATGTAGCCTTGTTTCTTGATAATGAGACACTTTTGTGTTGCTAATTCAGTTAGATTGTGTGGATTAATTCAATTAAGCCCTGTTGTCATAATATTTTATTGAGCAAACTGACCGCATTGAAACTTAATCGATTCTAGCGTGAAACTCATTTTTCCACTAATATGATAATAAAGCTTTGGCAAAAGCAAGACAAAGTTTCCAGAGATTTAGGCATTATAGTGTAATTGTTGGTTTAAGTTTCTTAATAAAAAGCATTTCAAAGACAAGGCAATTAAATTTAGACGTTTCGACGTTTACGTAAAAAAAGGGTATAAAATGTCATTGAACACCCTTTTTTTTCTTTTCCTTTTATTCATGTAATTATATCATTGTTATTATCTTTTATTCTTGTACATATATCTTCTTTTTGTAATTAGCTTTCATTGTTTCATGATTTATATATAGTTTGTATTTTCTTATTCTTATTGACTTGATAATGACGTTACGTAAACGTCGAAACGTCTAAATTGAATTACCTTGTCTTTGAAATGGTTTTTAACAAGAAACTTAAA
>NW_022261473.1:48345-65189 GCF_009602425.1 Actinia tenebrosa | reverse complement strand
TGATGATGATGGTGATGAAGATGATGATGGTGTTATAATAATGTTGATCAGAATGCACGTACCTCTGGAATGCAGAGTTCTTTAGTCATGGTATCCAACTTGTTTTCAAGAGTCTGGTTCAAGTCATTCAGTGTTTCTATTTGCCTTCTTTTGACATTAATCTCATCCTTGTAACTTTCGGCCATTTCTTGGGATTCACCCTTTTGTCGTTCTAGAGCAAGGCAGCGATCTTTGGCTTTTCTAAGTTCCTTTTGACATTCTTCAAGCTGACTTGCCAGCGTTTCTTTCTGCCTGGTGATGTTTTTAAGCTGCATCTCAGCCTTGTAAGCCTGCAGAACCAATGAAACTTTGATTAATATGCTACAACAGAGAATAAGGATGAAAGGTGAGCATTTTTCGAATATTCTGCTTATGACAAGATAACTGTATTTAGCCAGAACTGATTGCCTTCTTGCTTTCATTATTTTCTGTTTCTTTCGTTTGTTCGTTGGTTTGTTCGTTCGTTCGTTCGTTCGTTCTTTCGTTCGTTTGTTCTTTCTTTCTTTCTCTTTCTCTTTCTTTTCTTTTTTTGAGTTTGGCAGTCACATTGGTGCGAGAAACATGTGCCTTGTAAATCCCTTCGTTTTTATCAAGGACAATTTGTCATTAAATTGAAATGAATTGTTTTTAAGCTACTAAGTGGCATATGTATGCATAGATATGATGTCATATACCTTTACGTTAGCGTTTTGTGTTTGTGTCTGCAATTCTTTTTCATTGTTCTTGTACTCTGTTTGCAATTCTGCCATGTGTTTCTGTAAAGATACAATATCAACATGAAGCGCTTCTTTTTCTTCCATGGCAACCCTGTAACTGCTTTCTAGTTGTTCCACCTCTTGTTTCACAACATCTAACATGCTATTTTCTTCTTCCTTGGCTGCAGTCAGTGACCTTAGTTGACCAGTGCTTCCTAGCTTCTTCATCAAAGAAGCAACTTCCAACTCTAAGTTCTTTTTCTCTGTCTTAAGTCTTTCACTGGTAACTGTTAAGGCCGATATTTCGCGAGCTTTTTTCTCGTTTTCCCATTCTGCTTCAGCTTGCTTTCTCTTTACTGCCGCGAGCTCTTCTTTGTACTTTCTCGTTTGTTTCCTAGAAATACGGAATTGCTCTTCGATGACTGCCTTTTCTTTCAAGAGGTCGTCAATTTTCGTTTGACAATTATAAAGCTGTAAAGAGCAAGGGAAATAAGTTAGAAATAATTTAGCGTTATGGAAAAAATAGTTAATTGAAAACCGATCATAGATACCCCAAGCAAAAAGTCCATAGTCAAGCTTTAAAAATCTTTAGTTTTTTCTATTAAAGCGGCTGTAATCTGTATTCACAAACCCTGCAGAAGAAGACATGCCATTTTGTCAAATAAAACCATATCTCAATTATTCAAAAGTACAATGGTATTTTTGTTGGGGGGCATGGTCATCTTTACAAACATCACCAGTGTTGAGGCGATGCGATTCACACTTTAGAAGTAAGCTGTTAAACGAAACAAAGCTTTTGCTTTCCTACGAATTGTATTGTCTTTTTATTCGCATTAAACCCTCGTTTGTTTAACAATAAGATGTAAAACAATACAAGACAAGAGAGTTATCTAAAATATGCAAGATTTACAATAGAAGGAAGGAAAAATGATGGTACGCCTCAATGGAAGCCAACTAAATGTTGACAACCAAAAAATGTTCCTAACCAAAAATTTCCAAAAAAAATTATCCTAATCAACTTTCAAGGTCTTTGTGGCAATCGTAGACTATATTTTGGCATTTTTCAATTTCTTCACGTCTGTTTTTATGTAAGTTTTATAGTTGACTTTTTGAACGAAAACACGAACTGCTATAAATAAATCATATTACGAGCACTCTGTTTTCACTCCCAAACAAGCAGTGGGAGAGACTGATATGCAGTGTCTCCAAAGATATATCTTTTTGTCGCAGATTTTGTTATACATCAGTATTTTATTCAAAAGATATCTTCTAATCAAAGCAAATAAACTCAAAGTGTTTCATACCTCAAGATGATGTTCTTCGTGCACTTCGTTTAACTCGGCAACAAACTTTTTGTAAAATGCTTCAAAATTGCTGAAGGTTTCTTTGGTCGTTGCTAGTTGCTTCAGGGTGGAATCAGCTGCTTGTACAGACCTCTCGAATGAACAGGTTAAATCAGACTGCGCTGGAATGCCTTCTGATGAGGTCTCTGGTTCGCTCATATTGTCGATAGCTTGGCTATTTTCGTGGTACCATATTTCACAAGCAGTCTCTTCAGTCTAGAGCAGAGGCTATAAGGATAGTAGAAATCCTAAGAATAGGGAAGTGTCTAAAAACGTAGGGATCTTATCTGGACAGTGGTAGCTGACATTGCATGCTGTGTAAATCGTTCGCACCCAAAGACGAACAGTCGATGAAACAGCTGAATAATACGCCCGAGTGATGTAATTCCAATAAGGAATTCCCCTGGGATGCATACGACAACAAGCATGGCCGCCCAGGAAGCAAAGATGCATGGGAATCTGGTGGAAAAATAGGAATTAGAGAAATAGGAAAAAGTGAAACTTTAGGCAGCTGTGTAATAGATATTAGATGACTCACAATCTAAAAGAAAAATTACGGTTAAAGTTAGGAGAAGTCATCTGATTAATTTTCCTACTTTTAAGATTTTTCAAAGTTATACATTATTGCAGTTTTAAATGACTTTTCTGACAGGATGAACGAATTTTATTCTCATTTTGGCAATCTTTTTCTTCCCATTTCCAGTGCAATTATTGCCATTCCCAGTCCAAATCCCATGCCTTTCTAAGTCCATCAAGCTCCCAGTACATCAAATTCCCATTAAAAATATCGAATGAATAGTGTATAACAGAATCCTATTGAGTACATCCAAGAGACTATGAAACATCAAATACTCTCCCCACGATCGCGACATCAATCTCCATGTTGTCTAGTGTAAACCTTAATAGCCAATATCTCCAACCCCATCAAGATAAGATTTTATGAAAAACAAGCTTTCGATGTAGCTAATGGGGTTCATAGACGAAATAATAAGAACACGACTGTGCCTGTTATATAGAAAACACCATTCGTACATTTTATTTGCAGTGCTATATTATGTGTACTTTAGTGAAATTATCTAAACGATAAGGTCGCTATATGTAAATCTTCAGTGTATACAGAAGACCCATGCCCGCACATGCGCCATTATGGACCGCATTTACACTATAATACGAAGTATATCGTACTAAGATCTTATCATTATTTTCATTATTATTATCAAATTATTATTATCATCATTATCACCATTATCAACCTCATCATCATAATCCGTCATCATCATTATTATTATCATTATTATTATTATTATCATTATTATTATTACTATTATTATTATTACTTATTAATATTATTATTATTGTTGTTTTTATTATTGTTGTTGTTGTTATTATTATTATTATTATTATTGTTACTATTATTATTATTACTTATTAATATTAATATTATTATTATTGTTGCTTTTATTATTATTGTTGTTATTGTTATTATTATTATTATTATTATTATTATTGAATTCCTCGAAGCTACCAATTATCGAAACATTGTTGTGTACAGTGGAAAGATCAGAAACTTCAACTGTACTGAGAAAACTGCGAATATTAAAATTAATGAACCTCGTCATTCTCGTTGGTTTTGAGCTGCTCACAGATGTACTTCATGAGTATAAACGGAAATAATTGGAGTATACGATTCTCTACTGCCTTTAGCATAAGACTTAATTCTACCAATAATAGATCCTAAGAGCTAGCTGAGAACTCCTAATGGACCCCTCTCGTGCATGATTGACAGGTTGTGAACGTAATCAATAATAAGTGCAATTGTGACTCGTTCCTTCCTTGATTAGCACTTGTAGCTGACATATGAAATGCAACGACAAAGTGGGCAAGGTCTGGGTTTACTGATTAGATTCCAAGTTGAGCACTCGTTATTACCCCTCGGTTCTGGTTAGACGCGGCGCTAGTGACTTTCTTTCCTACAGGTCTTTTAAAAAACCTTCTACGATTGCTATCAAAAGAAATAGCCTAGATTAAACTTCCTGAATGAATGAAAGTGATATCAGAGGATATCATACGTCGGGATCACATTGAAGTAAGTTTTTCCAGTGGATCGCGTGGGCAGACGAGTGGCCAGTACGCGCTAAAGCCAGAGGGGACATTTGTTTAAACATTCAACTTCGTACTCAACAATCAAGCAGTTCCGAGATAGCTGACTCTCGCTGTCATTTTTGAACTCTTTTTACATCTTGGAATTCCCACAACACGAGAGAATGCGCCAAGAAAATTTGACTCTTATCGGTTCCAAGCAGAATGACTCTTCTGGGAGTTGGAGAGAAGAAGTTGTTATATCCCCGCTTGGGAGATGGCTTCTGGTTTCTGTGCTTGCTGCAACAACAGTCGTTGTTTTCGTCGGTAACACTCTAGTCCTTATCGTGCTTCACAAGCAAAGAAGGACTGCAGGTCAAAGAGTTATAAACATGTTTCTTGCCAACTTAACATTGATAGATTTGTCTGTGTCATTCATTGTTTTACCCCTTTCCATGACTACATATATTCATGGAAGTTGGCCGTTTGGGGAGACTTTTTGTGAGATTAATGGATTCACGACGATGATTATTGGAATATCAGGCATTCTTACTATGACTGCCATTGCCGTCGACAGGTGAGGCCCTGATTTACTCTGCTTTTTTAATTCACATTCATTGGATCTTTTTAAACCTAGCGTTAACTAAGACAAAACTGAATTGTGCAGCAAATGATCTTGTGGTGACTCTAGAAGTCGTTTGTTGGTTTTCTCGTGCACTTCGAGGGTTTTTCTCCGGGTTCTCCGGCCGTTTTCCTTCCTAGCAAAATCAACTCGTAAATTGCAATTCGATCTGGCGTTGAATTCTTTATAGCCATGTGCGTCTGGATTGGGAGAGCTGAGCAATCACTGACCCCCTATATGTTCGACGAAATATATTTTACTTAATGCTTTTTGATTTTATTGTATTTTACGAAAAATGACCAAGCTCGTTACACTAACTATGGTTTTCCCGCCATGTCAAAGCAGACTTACTTATAGGTATCGAGATAGTTAGATTTCATGTCCAAATCAAAAAAAGAAAAAAAAAGCCATCATAATTTTGATTGTTTTCTTCTCAATTTATAACATTTTGTAGTTTTCCCATCCATTCTTTTTCCTATCCCACTTTTGCAACTTCCCATGTTATAAATAATATAGTCTAAACCAAGACAAAAAAAGCGACAGCATCGTAAGTTAAAAAGAGTTTTTTAGCCGGTTTTTAAACATAAATATAGGTTAACTGAAGAATGAAGTTCGTTTTCCAATTCTAAATTCCAATTCGATCATGGAACCAAGGCCACAGGTTTCTTAGCCACTGGCTATTAAAAGCTAACCTCGTATAAACGAAAACAAAGGACTGTTTTTTAAAACAAGTGGATGATAGCTAGTAGAGTACTAACGTGGACTGCGTCGGTGTTTCTGAATTAAGCAGTAGGAACTTGTGGATAGATTGGATTACCGTAAGAAGCTTAGTGAAACTGACGTTTCGGACATTAGTCCTTCGTCGGAGTAAATAGAAAGAAAAGATGAGAAGGGGTGAATAAATACTAAGATGGAAAATAAAGTGACCAATGAGAAATCAGCATATAAAGAAACAGAAGGAAACAAAAGGATCGAAAAAACAATAAGTGAGAAATGGAAAGCGAAGCATGACTAATAAAAAGTGAAGCGTTCATTCATCCCATGGGGACTGATGGTGCCGAGTGAGTAAATAAGTCGCATTTCTACAGTTTTGCGTGATTACCGCCTTGCAATAAACTTAAACCAAAGGCAATTATGTTGGATTCTGAGTGATTAGCAGAATTAAAGTGACGGGAAACTGGTTTAGAAAGATCTTGTTTACGAATGTCATACAGGTGATGTCTTTTGTTTCTTCATACGCTGATTTCTCATGCTTCGCTTTCCATTTCTCACTGATTGTTTTGTCGATCCTTTTTGTTTCCTTTTGTTTCTTCATATGCCGATTTTTCATTGGTCACTTTATTTTCCATCTCACCCCTTCTCATCTTTTCTTTCTATTTACTAAGACGAAGGACTAACGTCCGAAAAGTCAGTTTCACTAAGCTTCTTACGGTGTTTTTAAAACAGTTTAATTACTAGTTATCTATATTATAAATATTTTTTATTTTTTGACGTAAAAATCTTCTGCCATATATGAAAGGGTTTTTTTTGGCGTAAATTAACCCAACATCACTCTGCTATCAATCCTAAGCATGGATTACAATTAGCTCAATATTTATTGGATTTTTCATTGGCACGAGAATAGATTAACTTGATTGCTATGTCGTTAATAACAAGGCCATTAAAGTATGACGTAACATTTCTACTCCAAAAATATTAAAATTAAAAAAATTGGGATTAAGTGAAAACAGAAAATACTAGAAGACTTAAAGCCGAAAAAAATACTTCTAAAAGAAAATAGTTTAAAAATTTCAAACTAGCTAGTTATAAACAAAAATGAAATCAAATTCGTAAATTAACTTGAACGACATTGAACATGTTACTCAGTGTATTTAATGTTTTTTGTATCCGGTACGTAAAATAACCGTCAATTTTCCTTTTTAATAAACCTACAATCATGTAGCCCTCTTTCTCTCTTTCTGACAGCTCAACGTTTGCTGACAGGCTGTCTTATTTGTTTTCGCATCTTAGTTTTTTTATTTCAGAGTTCATTTACTTCATTTCATTTGCCCAGAGATTTACAAGTAACTTTAATAATTGCTGTTTTAGCTTACGCTGTCTTCGTTGTGTACTCAAGTTTATTGAACGTCTTGAATCACACCCAACAATATCACACAAATTTGACAAATTACAAAAATGAAGACAAACCGAGGCTGACTGCGAGAGATTTTCTTTCGGAAAACTGCAAGTTCTGTACAATGTAGGACAAAAGCTCACCCAAGCAATATCGGTGTTTCTAATGAAACAGTAATGATAAAAAGGTAAATTATACACCGTGAAAAGATGAAAAAACTTACTGACGTTTCGGACGCTAGTCCTTCGTCGGAGTATAAAAGAGCAATATCGCACAAGTTTGGTGCATTCACGATTTCTAATAACGAAAATGAATTAAGAGAAATATTAGTGTAACTTTGACACGATTTTTTGAAAATAAAAAAAAAAACAAGTTCTTAATAATGCACGATGATAGTGTACTAGATGAGAATTCGTGCCTCTGCGTTCCTTCTTAAATTAGCAAAACACAGCTGTATAATATTGAAGATTTTTAAATTAACTGCAAGACTGAAGACGTCTCATCAGATCAACGACATTTATGGAATAACGAATATGGCAATTATTCGGTGAACAAATTTCAAATCTGAATGCAAGAACAAAGCGAAAGAAATATCATAGTTAGACTTAGAAGTAAGTCGCTACTTCTTTGTCGAGTGTCGTGCAACAGACGGAAAATACTCAGTTTTCAGCAAAACAAACGAACAACAATATTTATACTACGCATACGATATCACAGAGATTCATCGTAAACAAAATATAATTGCGCAATTTTAGAAATATATATATATATATATATTATATATCTAGAAATTTAAGAAATGCGTTGCTACCAAGAGAATATGAACATTCATTTTCTCTTGTTGCTACTTTTTGTCTAGTTTACATGACATTAGAGAGTTTTAGATCTACGTTCACGGCAAACGTGAAACGTCAGTTGACCGGTAAAAAATTCTTTTAAATTACTGAAAAAGAATCGCAAAAAAGTCCAAGTAGTAGAAAAACAAAAGAGTATTTGCGCTTGGTGAGAAGGTTTGTAAAAGGTAAAGTAAAATACAGGAAAACGATGAAAACGTGGTCACGTTTGCCGTTTGCGGGGAGAAAAAAAAAGTCAATCTAAAACTCTCTATTAATGTAGGATGATCCTACTTGGCTAGGGTCAATTCCTTTGTTTTTGGTGTCCTCTGAACAAACGATGAAAATAGTGAAAAACAATGACTTTACAGGGTTCCGCTGACTCCATAAACGGAACTACTTAAGTCAGTCACTCAAGGAGAATTACTACAGCTTAGAAAGTACTAAACKGAGGATTTGAAATAAGACTCTACGAAGTGTTTAAGGATGGAATTACGGATATCTTGTTTAGTGCTTCAAAAGCTAAGAAACTCGATTGATTATAATTAGTCTAAACAAATGTGTGTTTGGGACACTTGGAATGGATATCGTAGTACAGAGTTGTCGCTTAGGGGATAGGACACAAACCAGTGCCAGAGCGCACCGACAAATAAACTTAGTTCATAGCAATCGAAGGAGCTAAGAGCGGCTACGAGGATTATAGTTAGACTAAACGAGTATGTGCGCCGTGTCACTGCGGATTGATCGGAGTAAGAATCTGTCGCTTATAGGGGTAGCACACAAACCAGTGTCAGAGCGCACTAAGAAACTTAGTTCATAGCAAATGAAGGAGCTAAGAGCGGCTACGAGGATTATAGTTAGCCTAAACGAGTATGCGGGGAGCGGATTACGTATCTGTCGCTTATTAGAGGATAGCACATCAATCAAACAAACCATGCTTGATCGTCAAACAGAATTGTTCGTTAATAAACCACATAGTCAGTCACTTTCCATTTTCTATTATTCTCCATTCTTTTGGAAATAAAAAAATTTATAACGCATGAGGAAAAGTTGAAAAATAAGAAGGAAAAATGAGAAAATTGGAGGAAAAAATACTATGAAATGAAAATAATGAGAAAAATCAAAAGAAAAGATAAAAGTAAATATTGTGAGCAAGCGAAACAAGTCAAGTTTTCAAAAAAAGCTTTTATGAAGAGTAAAGGTAATTTTCAGGTCTGTTAGGTTTCCGTTCGAGACATCACAAGAATCAGATAAGTTCATAGTCAGTACAGACAAAAACAATAATCTGAGCTTTTCCTTCCTAAACTTTAAATGTTAATGCCATTAGCAAAACGTGAGGGAATCAAAACACGGAAAAATGAAAATGCTACTTTGAATGCTGTACTTCGCAAATCCTGACAAAAACGACTACAAATGCCGGGTCAACTGCCGTGAGTGTTTGGAGAGCTCTTTCTAAATTAAACAAGTAAAAAGCAATGGTCAAGAGTTTGATGTTAACTTAAGTAGCGAGCGGTAAACTAAGTGAAGTGAGTTTTCAATGCGTTGCACCGCGTAAAAAGGACTAAGTTTGACTACAAATAAAGTGAATGAACTATTGTTCCGCTTCTTTTTAAATAACGACGTTTTTAAAGCTTTTCTTCCATTGCTTCCTTCCTTTCCTCATTTTTACTTAGCCTTAAAAAACGTTCTTATACCTCAAATCCTTGTGACGCGGTAAAAACTTCTTTTCCCAAAAATGTTGGATTATTTTGCGGGTAAGTAATAACGTAAATATTGAGAATTTAAAATTATTTGTTATAAGAGTAAACAACTCAAAACTAGCTTTTATCCTAAGTGCAATTTCCATACCGTGGCAACACCACTCTTGTTTTCATTATATAACCTGTAAGTATCGCTTTTACGAATTCAAAAACGATAGAAAATTTGATTTAAGGCAAAACGTCATAAAGTTTTCATGTAATATTTTTAGCCTTTATCGACTCGCACCTGCTTTGCCGACAATATCCATTGTACACTTAAATTACAATTACGAAATTGGTGAGTTAATTGATATGATGTTCAAAGAAACGGGAAAAAATTAAGAATAAAAATACTACTATATTATGACCAATATTTCACAAAAATATGCTTGTTCGGTAATACTATGATTGATATAAAACTCTTAATCTAAAAATTACTTCCCTGTGAGGGATTAGAATGAAAATTGTGTTCGTAATAAACACCATCGTAATTGTGTTTTTTCCCTTGTTGATTTTGGTTAGATTTCCAGATAAATGAGCCATTTTTCTAACAATCGCGGTGGGATTTTTAATCATTACAAACTAACCCACGTAGCTAAAAATATCTTAAATTTTGCGCGTTTGAGGGTTTTATTGATATGATAAATTAAGTAAAAGAGTTAACAGGGGGACTTGAGTAAGATTAATTAAGCCGCTCTCTCGCCGCCAACGCTTTGATAATTGAAGAAAGAGATTTGAGCGCCTTCCGCCCTAAAGTAGGGCGGTAATGATCAAAATTGAGCTAAAAGTTGTGTGCAACACCAATGTGATACTAGAAAGTAATTTCGTAATTTCGCAAAAATGGACCGCGTAACAAAAATAGATTTGTGAAGTGCTTATGTTTCACGTAGAAGTAGAAATATATACGGTTCTACTTCTGTAAACAAAAGTCGTGACGAGAGGCAACCTGAGGTTTCACAAGGAATCACGTTGTGTACACACTCTAGTGAAATTCTTTCGGAGGGTAACACTCTGTGTCCATGAGGGTAGAATGAATACTTCCATGGATAATAATAAGATAATAAAAAGCACCAGTAGAGAAAAACACACTGTTTATAAATATTGGCATTGTGGGGTTAATGTAACGACCATTTTAAAAGTAGATTGTTCTAATAGATTTCTGGTTGTTTTTGCGTCATAGTTCGCCCACCTATGCTACTCATAAAGTTCATTTGTAAATAAATATTGGGCACACCATGCGACATCGTGCGCAATGTTTAATAACTTGTGCGTGTGGATGTACCTAGCACTGACTAGAGGGCATTAACAGGGGTGGATCCCGGAATTTGGTAGGGGTGCCCCAAATGAAGAAATGTATATAGGGATATTATGCATCGTAAATGTTTCTTTTGCTTCAAAAAATCTAAGAGTAATTCACTGTTGGAGGGGGGGACGGGNGGGGGGGTGGGGACGGGGGTGCTGGAATCGCCCTTGATTAAGCAACAGACATTGCTGGTATCGTTTCGGATTAGAATAAGGTATGTTCTCTCTTTGCAATGTCGCGCGCATATCATGTCTTCAAAGCAGATTTTCACATTGTTAATCTTTTTTTTTTCAACTAAATATCTTATTAACCGCACACAGCGCACCGACATTTTTTTCTTCCATCGTAGTTTTCACTAAAAGCATGGTAATTTATTATTTATTTAGATATCGTGTCATCGTTCTACCAGTTGGTCAGCGGCTCAGAACCAAGCACGCATGGGCACTGCTTGCCTTTATATGGATATGGTCAATAATCCAAGCTACCCCTCCCCTCTTAGGATGGAATAAGTACACATGGGGCCAAAGCAGCGCATTGTGTCGGGCCTCCTTCACGCGTGGTGACGGATATATAGAATCAGTTTCACTTGTTAGCTATATTATACCCCTTTGTATCATGGTATATTGCTATGTTTGTGTGTATCTAAGAGTACGACAGAGTAGACGGAGAATTGAAATGTGGGCTCGGTTTAACCAAGACGTCTGGCTAAAAGCCGAGGCTCGTACTGCGAAGATTGTCTTTACGGTGCTGACGTTCTTTATCGTGAGTTGGACTCCGTTCATCGTGATTTACGCTATCAATGGCGCTGGTAAATACGTAATATATATAATACAATATAGGCGGCCGATCTGCATCTTGACCAGGTCCTACAGATTGACGCAAATATCGTATACTGCTTATCGACTGTTCTTTGAATTTTTTTAAATTACATTTTCTACTAAGTAAAATTTTTGAGATTGGAGTGAATTTGGTCAATCCATGTGAGAGTTGAATGCAAATAAGAAGATTTTGCATTTGGTTTACTGCATAATTATCATAATTATCATTCAAAATTATTCATAATTTGATAATAATGAATAATAACAAAGCAGACTTTGACAAGGCTATAAGATGCACTACTAAAAGGCGAAGAGAACATGTTTTGCAAAGGTTAATGCGATTAAATTGAGCTTCGTACTTCGAGCAAATGTGCCAAATGTCAAAACATACCAGTCAATTTTAAATGATGCGGCTCAATTTAAAAACATTTCAGCTATTTTTTAAACATAAATGAGAGATAAATTACCAATATATCTACCTTGGGTCTTCTCATCTCTGTGGTAGAGCGTAAAATCCAGAAAATGTTTACTCAAAAGCAGCAAAATGTCCGCCATGTTTGTCTTTGCTTCGGCAAAAGTTTGAAAGAAAGCAGCGGTGTTTTTGACACGCGCAGTACGGTTTGAGCGTAGTGCAAGGCGCGGTTACTTTCTAAGATGGCCGCCTAATGCTACATTTTTAAAATCAATTTAATATAATAATATTAATATATAGTATTTATATTTTAGGTAAATCAATCGTCCCTCTAGCCGCGTTCAGGTTCACAGGATGGCTAGCTTCATCTCATTCAGCAGTTAATCCATTGATATATTTGAAAATGAACAAAAGATTCAGGAAAGATTTAAAAGCTGTCTTAGGTTGTCACGACAGCAAGGGCGATACCATCAAACAACCAGCTAATGGAAAAGCAAAGGTTAAAGAGAGAAAACTAAAGATCCCACATGTGTTGTTTACAAATGCTGCGGTAAAAAACGCGAGAACTGACGGAGAAATACCAACTCGAATAAACCCACTAAGAAAAGTAGTTCAAACCGCTTGATATAAATAGTTTACAAATGTTGAACAACCGGCACAGTTTTTGGATCATACCTTGAGTTAGTGCATAATTTATTTTTTTATTTTTTTTATTTTTTTGAGTTTTTATCAAAAATGATATTAAAATCCCGAAAAACAACAAAAGCAAGCAATTGTGATTGGATGGCATGCGTCGCTCTCTCGTTTCATTGGCTACTGCGAGTGCGCAGGATTACCATCCTTTTGAAATCTTCATCAGCGATAATAAATGTACAGACAGACCCCTTGCAGAACTTTTGAATGTAGCACAATCTGGGGGACAAAACAGTAGACTCTCAGGAGATTGGAATTCTTTTGTTTTGTTCCCCAGATCGAGCTGCTTTGCTGTCACATAAGGGGTCTATATGTATTAAGGTTTGTCCAACTGTAATTCCGATACATCAATATTCAACCCATTTTGCTCTAAATATCTATCAAGCACTTTCATGGCATTAGGAGGTGCTTCGAAATGATACATCTCACCACCAGGGGTGTTCATCTCAAGCACAATAAATTTAGGATTTCTTTTTTTCAATTCCCAAAAGAGTTTTTCAAACTTCGTTGTCACTTCTACCTCGGCAATGTGTAATTTTTCAACCACCGTCCCAGGATTTGATACCAAGCTCTCTAGAACTTCATTCGCGCCCTTTGAAGTAATAACATTGAATCCTACACGAAGAACCCTGAGTGTCTCATTCACTTGCAGACCTTTAGCGATGCTTGTCAATCCTTTGTCAGTGATATGGTTGTTGTCTAAATTCAGCTCAAGAAGACGACCATTATTTTCAAGAAATTCAGAAATATGCTCGGCTCCTTCGTGTCCAATGTTGTTCCAACACACGTCCAAAACCTCTAACGAACGGTTCATTTCGAGACCCGAACATAAAAATTTCAATCCTTCGTCACCAAAATAATTCCATCCAACATAAAGCTCACTTAACGAGGTATTTTTCCCCAACATATCGCCGAGATATTTCCCTCCTTTTGATCTGAATGCGTTGTGCCGTAAGTCGAGGACGCGGATTGAGTCGACCGTTTGTATCACATTTGACAAAAATTGTATATCTTTACAGCTCAGATTGTTCCTTGATAAATCAAGATGCGTTAGTACGCTGTTGTAAGTCAACATGTTCGATATGGAGTCTACTCCTTCTTTGCCGATAAAATTTTCAGATAAATCCAGATTTGTTATGGACCGGTTTGTTTCTAGAAGGATAGCAACGGTAGACGCTCCTTTATCTTGAATGTTATTCAATGACATGTCCAAGCTTCGTATATTCGAGTTTCCCGCCAAAACTTCCGTGACAGCAGAGGCGCCGCGCGCGCCAATCCCGAGGTTCCTTAGCACCAAATCTGTCACACCACGCGATAGGTTATCAAGAAAATACGTCATTGCAAATGGCGGAATACCGAGATTTGTGCATCTTTGTAGGAATTCTTCTTTCTCTGATAAATCGTAAACCTCACATGCGTCTTGTACTACATCTTCACGGTCTTGGCGGTCAAGCCGGTAGATTTTCTGAACGCTTTCTGCCCTCGGTATTTCACTGTCATCGTCTTCATTACCCTTCATTTGAAGCTCGTACTTCGATAGAACACGATTCAGATTAATCATTATATTGGTATGACTCACTGCTTTCCCCTGAAATGGCAAATAAATGTCTTGAGTTTGCGTAAGAGAGAAGACCCCGCCATTCCTATATTGAGACTTTTTCATTATTGATGGCTTGACGACGATACGAAACAATACTCCTTTAAACAACACAGCTTCAAGAATGGCAAACGATAAGCATTCAGCTGCCCAGTGTAATAATTCATGCCCAAAAAAGCTTCGAAAAACGTCGCCTTCTCATCCGCTCGAATAATCAAGCTTAGAAATATAATTTTCGTTTTTGATTGAATTTCGTCAGTGGAACTTAGAAACACCGGCTTGGCACTTTTAATCCCTCGTGATGATTTCTCGTGCTTGGACTTTGACATTAGTACGTGCTGTTCTTCGAAAGTGTTGTCACGTTTGCAATAACACAATAAGATTGTGACCTTAGATACGCCAGGATATGGATCAGTCATGCATTATTATTCACTATCGAAACCCAATGAACAGCTCTAAGGTATCTGACAAGCCATAATATGGCTTTAAAAAATTAAATTTGAATATCGAGTTCCGGTTTTTACTCACAAAAGGTTTATGAATCTATAGAAAAAATGTTATGTCTATATATATTATAAAAATGCTTCAAAACTCGCTTCGGAGTGACCAAAATGTTTGAAAGAAAATCCCCACGTGACTAGCCTCAGCCACAGGGTACTATCGCTTTTCACTTGGGGGGGTCCTGTATAAATCTCTCATTCCCAAGCCCCCATAGGTTCGCAATATATCCTGGATGGTCTCAAATCCGTGACATGAAATTTGAGAGTTTCACTGGTGACTTTGACGGTCGATTTTTTGGGAGGTTTTCCTATGATAGAAATTACTGTCCTGATAAAAATGAGTGAGATTTCTACCTTCGGTTCTATGTCCAACACGTGATGAAGCGACAAAACGTTTCCCTACCCCCTCCCGGTTCGTGGGACTAGTACTTCAAAGATCCCAACACCCCCCTCCCCCTACTTTTGTCAGTGACAGGTGGCCGTTGGTATTAATGGCTAATAGATAAACTATCGATAAATCTTCCTTATTATCGCGTATTCTTCAAGACCTCGATAAACGAGGTAATTAACACRTCGTTATGTCGTGTCAGCTCAGCATGTACATATAATGTAAACATTTTAAATTTTAAATCTCAAGACTACTTATTTTTTCTTGGGTATTAACCAGGCGTTTTTCGAAAATAAAAATAAAATCAATCAAGAAAATAATCCTAACRCGACAATGTTTATCGTTGGCTTCAATAAAAATCATGTATGAATAAATACAATGAAACGACAAAACGAGAAGAAAAGTCAATACTAATATACCTATAGTCTTGTTGAATTTTCAACTTCGTGAATATACACAATGTATAATCCTTGAATAACAAAATATAAACAAGTAAGCCACTAACAAAATTACCTATTTTTGAAACCCGTTATATTATATTTTGAGCGGCGAATTAAACGAATTTAGACCGATATGACAGTCCACAGCCTGTTCAAATTTCGACCGAAAAAACCTGATATAAGACTTTCTTTTTTACACGTTCTTAGGCATTGTATTGCAAATAGTTTTTCGATAATTAATTTTCGAAGATTTTATGGTTCTATTCTGCTATGCGCTGTTCTTTTTCCATTTTTTATTTATGAAAAAGACAGCCGTTTTTGTTTTTAATTCTTTCCCTAATCGCTCGTTTCTCTCTTCCCTTTTCGCTGCGCGCAGCATGAAGGATAATCATAGCGTCTAATCATGGTACCAACGCTGAGCAAATCTCCGGCATACATCAATAAAAAGGGAAAAAAAAGATCCTTACGAGAGAAGATGAAAAATTCATAAATCGCATTTACTTACCACTGGCGCAAGGCCGTAATCGTTCTGTTAGTATCTCTATTGTCGGACGAGAAAAACGTTTGCTAACAACATCACGGTTCTATCGTCTTTCTAAACTCAAATCTGCTCTATCCGCAATTCTTGTTACTCATATTATTTAGTGTTTAAGCAAAATTAGGTGTAAAATAACTTAATTATTTTACTAAAATCTTGAGAAAGGGGAGCTCGTTTTATTAAATTGCCGATATACAGCCGGGAAGACTGTTCTTAGATAAGAATTGTGGTAGCCTAGCAACGCGTTTCAATACATTTGATTTTGTTCATTCTGACTTGTGATTGGACAGTGAAGTGTTCTCTCAGATATTAGCCGTTTCGACGTTTAGTTGTGGAAAAAACTGGGTCGAGTTGGCATTGCAGTGCATTGTGGGGCTGTTTTAAGGGACATATTTCCAAGATGGCGTCTATTTCGTTCCCTTCAACAAGTCCCAGAATGCACTATAACTTTCCAGTTTTTTCTCGACCTCGGGGGGTCTAATAGCAATATCAAGAATAAGGTGTTGCTGTTGCTGTTACTGTTACTGTAATCTTGGCTAGTTAGTATAGGAAAATTGATTGATTTATTTTTGTTTGGCGTTGACCAAAACGTATAACTTTTCGATTATGAAAAAGGTCCTTTTAGTGGATGTGAAATAGTCATGGTCTAATGAAGTTCACATCTATTGAAATTACCTTTTCGATAATGAAAA